>JAMXBB010000012.1:44990369-45100618 GCA_024138015.1 Lumnitzera littorea | reverse complement strand
ATTCTCTCTAATAGAGTAGGTTGCAATTCCCAGTTCATTAACTGGCTATTAGGTTCACACCAATCAAACCCAATTTGCATCCTTTCAAATTCATGCACTAATTCATGTTGAGGTGTTAACAATAAGGCAACCTGTTCATAATTCTTTCGACTTAATGCATCTGCCACCAAATTGGCCTTTCCAGGGTGGTAATTTATATTTAGATCATAATCCTTAATCAGTTCTAACCACCTTCTTTGCCTTAAATTCAACTCCTTCTGAGTAAAGAAGTATTTTAGACTCTTATGATCAGTGTACATCTCGCACCGTTGCCCATAAAGATAATATCTCCAAATCTTCAAGGCAAACACCACAGCTGCTAACTCTAAATCATGAGTCGGGTAATTCCTCTCATGTGGCCTCAATTGTCTTGATGCATATGCAACAACTTTTCTATCCTGCATCAATACACAACCTAATCCATTTCGTGAAGCATCACTGTATACATTATAAGGTTTATCCGGATCAGGTAATGTTAATACTGGTGCTGTAACCAGTCGTTTCTTCAACTCCTGAAAACTCATTTCACACTCTTCACTCCATTCAAACTTTACATCCTTCAGGTAATGTTTATACATAAATGATTTTATCCTCATTTTAACTAAGAAAAAAGTTAGAAAATTATAAACTCATAGAATCGTATTTTTAACTTGCAATTTTAATAACTATTCAAGTAGCTAGGTATGTACCCTTCAAACTCAAAATGTCGAATCTAACAATGGCATTAATCAAGAATAATGATGCTGGACATGTGTATGAAGGTTTGTAGGATGAAAAGGGAGGATATATTCAATTTATAAGGTTGTAAAATGGAATAGAGATGGGAGCGATGGCTACTAACCTTAATAGAAATTAATGAGGGACAATAGAGGTGCAAGATATTATAGAAGTTACGGCAAAGGATGTTTAGAATCAATTGTATCAAAGTGATAATATAAGAGTTTTATAAAGATAGGATTGGGTTAACCATGACAAACATTGAGGTGTAGGAAGTAACACAAATGTCAAATAGCCATATCTTCAGCAACTTTGTTAAGTTATGAATATATAGAAATTAAAGCAGAAGATAAAATATAGTTTTGAAAAATACAAGTGTGAGACTTAGAAAGTTCAGTAGAAAGTCTCAATAGCATATGAAGTATTATAGACTCTATAAAGTAAGTAAAATTAGTGTTATTACTTGAACCCCTAAAACACGGAAGGGAATAGCAAAGGTACAAACTTAGATGGCAGGGCTTGAATAGCATAAAGAATGAGGAATATTAAAGCTATGATTTTAATAAGAGTTGATGATTATGATGTCATATGATACAAAAATCAAAGTTGCGCTGCAAAATCGCAATATTAAGAATGAAATGCCATTCTTCTAGAGGGTAGAAATTTTGAGGATGAAACTTTTTTACAGGGGGGTGAAGGGGGGCGAAATGTGAGACCTCGATCTTCAACTAATTATTGAAGACTTAACATTCCAAAGAAATATAAAACTCAGAAAATATGACTTGTAAAGTAATGAAATACAATGTTCATAAGCAACATGAGCTACAAGTACTATTATGTGAAATAATCAAAGTTGCCCAAACTCAATAAATTTAGGGTTCCGAAAAATATTCTCAAAATCAAATAAGTTTCTAATATGAGCTCCAAAAAGTTAAAAGAAACACTTTGGTAAAGTTTACTTTATAAAATTAAGTTAGTGAAATATTTAATTTCGTAAAAACATATATTTACTAATAATAAAAAATTAGTGTTGTATATGTGAAACACGAGACCAAAGTATAGCAAGGTTTTAAAAATAAAATTACTTAATCTATAGAAACAATTATTTGAAGTCAATTGAGAGTAAAATAATTGGTATAAGCATTCCATATACAAATGTACACCCAAAGTAAGAAAAATACCGATAAATTATATAATAACCTAAAACTATATTCCAATTAACTTAAATAAGCTAAAGATTAGCATGGGACAGATAGAGGATCATAAAAAATACATAAGGGGCATGGCATGCAATTGGAAAAACGATGGAGCTTACTTAATAAGGGTAGTGCTGGAAATCTAATGCATGAAAATTTCAGGAAAAAAGAGACATTTAGCATTGGAAAAACTCATCAACTCAAAGAAAAGTTTCCTAAAATCACAAAGCTACAAACTTTTTTTTATAGAATTTAGGATTTAGGAAAAACCTTAAGAGGCTTACGAAGTGTCAACAAGGGTGCTTGTGAAATTAAAAAGAACTAGGGTAATTTTTTGTGAAATCCAAGATCCTAGAGTAAACCACCACCTAAGAGTGAACCTAATCACTTCGAGATAGAGGAAGTGGTGCCACTTTTAGTCGACACACCTTACCCCCAAATGGTGGCCAGAGTTACATGTGGTAGTAAGTTTCAGTTTTTCTTGATTTTGATTTTGTTTTTCTAAAAAATAGCAAATGACCTCTAAAAATTATGATTTTTTGTTTTCCTTAGGTAAATTTTTTAGTAGAATCAAAAAATGCAACTAGATTTCTCAAATTCCAACTTGTAATATGTGCTCCTTAAGAAACTAAGCTAAAAACAAACCTTAATTCCAATTTTTAATAATCTAAATAATGTTGTTTTGTTCCCAAAATTTATGTATAAACATTTCAATATATCTACTTTAATTCTATGAAAAGAGCTTTCAAAAATTCAAAAGTTGAATTTTAGGGTTTTTTTTTCCAATTTACCATGCATGTGGTTGAAATTTCCTAAAAGGGGTGTTTGATTGAGTAATTAGGCCTTTAAGTGCTGGTTAATTGCTATATTTGAGGTTTGAAGTATTAGGTTAGAGTGTTGGAGTGAGGATGGAGGGGTATGGTTGCTAGAGTTATGTGATTTAAGGATTCAATGAACGTTTTATGTAGGTCATAATGTACGTCAAAAGGTGCCTCAAAATGTATTGTAGAAGGGAATGAGAACTAGTTTATGTGCAGAATATATGTCAAAAACTAATGTAGGGGTAGATCGAGTATTGGATATGTACAAGTGTTTTTACAATAACTTTCTATGTCCTTTAGGCATGATTAATGAAATAGCTAACATAATTAGTATATAATAGTAAAATGAATGTTTAATAAGTATTTTACTAAAGTTTATATATGAGAATCGGAATAATGTATTATGAAAATGAGACATTATAATATCTATGTAATATTGATGAAGTCAAAAACCATAGCAAGATGATTGGCAAAAGGGCCTTATGTATAGGGTATAGTTAGAAACTTAGTCAAAAATTGAATTAAAAAGTAGTTGATATTAAAGTTGTCTTAAAATGAATAGTACCAAGTCTTGGACCCTAAGTGTAAGCAAGTTATTGACTTCATTCATACTTGACATCTATTAACTCAAATATTATACATGTCTTCTTTAGGCAATATGCATATAAAGAAGTCTCAAGGGTAAGAGTAAAACTTGGGGACATTGCTAAGTGGCCCCAAGTAAGTGAATTGCTTATGTTCTAGAGTAGATTTTATCTTCTCTTAACATATCTAATTGTAATGAATGTGATTGATCTTATGTGTAACGTGATATGTTGTTTGACAAGCTGCTAAGCAAATTTCTAATCTACTAAGCATGTGAATTATTGATTGATTCATGTTTCATGAATGCAATATATGATGTTATTGAGTTGTTGTTTGATCTTATGATGTTTACCTCTTTACTAACTCGACAAAAAGACTAGGTACTATCCCTACCTCCTAAGGTGTTCACTTTAGTAAACCAAATACCGAGGCCTTAGAGATGAAAATGTAAATAATGTAAAGTAAGAGCTTAGTTAATAAATAGATGAGAAAACCTGCTTTGTATTTGCTAAGTAATTGCTGGGTATATGACTAATGCAGCCATGGCATGGTAGGAAAAGGGCTTGCAAGTTGAGTTTTCTAAAGCTAAGATTTTGTTAGGCAAAGTTTTATTTCAAAAACCAGAGTTTTGGTGAAGCAAACAATTTAGTTTCTAAAAGCTTGATTGTGTAAAGTAGATAGCTTAGTTTATAGAAATTGGTTTTCAAGTATGTAGATTTGCATTTCAGCTAAGCTATTGGGTTAGGCAACCCTTGGTTGCATAGCTAGGTTCTTAGACTTTAGGTTATGTCCAGATGCCTAAATTGAAGTCGACCAATAGGATGAGTTACTTAAAGCTACACTGGGATATCGACACCGATGCTTATCACATGCATTAGCATGACGTGCGTTTTTTTGCATTTACATTTGCTTGGTTGTATTATTTAGCTTTGTGATGATAATGATAACCTGCTTTGTGGATGTGCTATGATATTATTTGTATTTGTGCTTATTTGTACACTTTAACTCAACTTATAGTGAGCTGAGGGGATAAATCCTTCTTATCCTCAAGTTCTGAAGGAAGCTCGCTCAAACCTCACATCATAGTAGAAAGGAGAATTTAGTATAGATAATAAGCATATTTACAGTAAATCTTAAAGCAAAAATTAAGTTAGAATGTTGGTTTGAAAGTAAATGGTGGAAAACCCCTATAAAGCTAAAGTAGATCAGAAATTGGATTCAAACAATAAGAAAGAGCTCTATAGGAAGATTATTGAATTATTTTGTAAGGGCCTCAACGGGAGACTAGTAAAGCGATGAGTAGATCTTCTTATGAGTCTGTATATTAAAAGGATATTTTAATGAGATCAATGCATTGTATAAAAATTTATAATTGTCATACTTTAGGTGTGACCTACTATTAAAAAGATTTCCATTATTGTCATTATATCAAATGAGACATGTTTTAAGAATAGGAGTTTCATATTGTTATATGACAAGTGTAGTACAAATTCTACTTTATCCTTAACATAAGGTTAGTAGTAACGAGCTGTCTTCAAATATTAAAATTTAAGAAAAAAATTTAGGTAAACACCTAGAAGGTAAGACATTATAGAATGGTATCAAAGCATCAATGGTAAAATGGGCCTACAAGTATCACAACTTGCTTTTGGATAAGGTTTAGAAAAGTGATGGACTGAAAAGTTGAGGCATATATGTGGATTTAAAGAATCAAAGTAAGGATTGAAATGCAACTTGAGGCATGTGAAGGAACATGGATAAGGATTTTTTAAGAAGGAGAGACAAAAAATATGTGTGATACTTGGAGAATTATAGAACTTATGTATAAGGAAAGGGATTAGTCATGAGTTACAATTAAATGATAATATTGTTATGACTAACCTTGAGTAAAGGAAGAAATGAGATACAAGCTAGGCAGCGGAAACTGAGTTAGAAAGTGTAGAAGGGTAGAATCCCAGCTAAAATAAGGATTAGAGGTAGAGTGCAAATGTGTCTTGCTACAATAACTTAAACTCATTATGACTCAAAACTTAGGTCAGAACTTGGTTCTGAAGGTATGAGAAGTAGGGAATGATATAAAACTTCAAAAAATTGCCAACTTGAAATAATGAACATGATAACAAATGGATTTGGTGACATTCATAACCAACATCTTTATACATCAAGTGTATTATAGAAATTGATACCTTAGAGAATACTTTAGAAGCTATCCTGATAGGAATTAAAAAATAAAAAATAAAATATAAAAAAATAAAAAAATTCACCAAGAATACATATTTTTCTCATAAAGTTATAAGATGGGGAAAAGTGAAGTTTAATCTAAAAAGAAATACTTGGAAAGTAAGTCAAAACCTTAGTTAATTAAAATCATATATTGGATTACTACTTGAAGTTAATTCAAAGGAATTGATATAACAAAATTATGAGCTAGATAATCTGAATAACATAGCATAAAAACTCAAATAAATGGGCTCCATGTACCAAGGTATGCATACCTCAAACTCAAAATGTTGAATCTGAACATGGCACTAATCAAGAAAAATGATGCCAGACCTATGTATGAGGGTTTATAGGAAGAGAAGAGATGATATATTCGGTTTATAAGGTTGTAAAATGGAATATAGATGGGAATGATGGCTACTAACGCTAATAGAAATTAATGAGGGACAAGAGAGGTGCTAGATATCATAGAAGTAGAGGCAAGGGGTGTTTAGAATCAATTGCATCAAAGTGATGATATAAGGGTTTTGTAAAGGTAGGATTGGGTTAACCACGACAATAATTAAGGTGTTAGAAGTAACATAAATGTCAAATAGCCGTATTTTTAACAACTTTGTTAAGTTATGAATATATAGAAATTGAAGCTAAAGATAAAATATAATTCTTAAACTACAAGTGTGAGACTCCGAAAGTAGGGCAAAAGGTCCTAGTAGCATATGAAGCATTAGGGACTCTATAAAGCAAGTAAAATTAATGCTACTTGAACCCTTATCGCACGGAAGGCAATAGCAAAGGTATAGACTTAGATGGAAGGGCTTGAATAGCATAAAGAATGAAGAATGTTAAAGTTATGACTTTAATAAAAGTTGATGATTGTGATGTGATGTGAAAATCAGAGTTATGCAGTGGAAGCATAATATTAAGAATGAAAATCTGTTCTTTTGGAGTGTGAAAGTTTTGAGACAAGACTTTTTTATAAGAGGGATGGACTATGAGACCTTGATATTTGACCAATTATCAAGGACTCAAAGTGATGGTACATTCCAAATAAATATAGAACTTAGGAAATATGACTTATGAAGTGATAAAATAACATGGTCATAAGTAGCATGAGTTACAAGTAGTATTACATGAAATAATTGTAGTTGTCCAGAATTGGTAAATTTAGGGTTCCGAAAAATATTCTCAAAATCAAATAAATTTTTAATATGAGCTCTAAATAGTTAAAAGAAACACTTTGGTATAGTTTACTTTATAACATTAAGTCAACAAGATATTTAATTTAATAAAAACATATTTTTATAAGTAGTGAAAAATTAGTGTTGTACACGCAAAATACGAGACCGAATTATAGTGAGGTCTTAAGAATAAAATTACCTAACCTATGAAAATAACTATTTAAAGTCAGTTGGGAGCAAAGTAGCTAGTATAAGCATCCCATATACAAATGAATACCCGAAATAGGAAGAATTACCATATATTATATAATATACTTACAACTATATTCTAATTAACTTAAATAAACTAAAGATTAGTATCGGACAGCTATAAGATCATCAAAAATAGGTATAGAGGGTATGGCATGAAGTTGGAAAAAGACGGAGCTTACCTTATAAGTGCAATGTAAGAAACCTAATGCATGAAAATTTAGGGAAAAGGAGGCTTTTAACCTTAGAAGAATTCATCTACTTAAAGAGAAGTTTCTTAAAATCACAATGCTACTTCTAAAATGTTATTTACAGAATTTAGGATTAGGGAAATATCTTGGGAGGCTTAGGAAGTGTCAATAAGGGTGGTTGCGAAAATTAAGAAGAAATAAGTTAATTTTTGGTGAAATCCAAGTTTCTAGGGCAAAGCACCACTTGAGAGTGAACCCAACCACCTAGAGATAGAGGAAGTGATGCCACTCTTCGCCGATAGACCCCTACCCCCAAATAGTGGTCAGAGTTGCATGTGGTAGTAAGTTTCAATTTTTCTTGATTTAGATTCTATTTTTCTAAAAATATAGCAAACAACCTCTAAAAATTATGATCTTTTTTGTTTCCTTAGGTAATTTTTCATGTAGAATCCAAAAATGCAATAAGATTTCTCAAATTCTAGCTTGAAATATGTGTTCCGTAAAAAACTAAGCCAAAAACGAACCTTAATTCTAATTTTCAAGAGCTTAAATGTTGTTGTTTTGATCTCAAAATTTATATATAAGCATTTCAACATGTCTACTTTAATTCCATGAAAAGATCTTTCAAAAATTCAAAAGTTGAATTTTAAGGTTTTTTTTTTTCTATTTAGCATGCATGTGGTTGAAATTTCCTAAAACGGATGTTTGATTGAGTAATTGGGTTTTCAAGCATTGGTTTATTGTTGTATTTGAGGTTTGAAGTATTAGGTCAGAGTGTTGAAGTAAGGATGTAGGGGTGTAGATGCTAGAGTTGTATGATTTGAGGTCAAAATGTACATTACAAGGTACCTCGTAAAGTACAACAAAAGGGAATGTAAAGTAGTCTATGTGCAGTTAACTTAAGGTTAGCAGTAATGAATCATCTTAAGGTATCAAAAGTTAAGAAAAATTTTTAGGCAAGTACCTAAAAAGTAGGGCATTACATACGTAAATATATATATATATTAAATAACTAAATAAATTAAGAAAAATGGAAAAGGAAAATTAAAAAATAATTAATAAAATGAAATAATCATTGGTGGTTGTTTCCAGCTACCCCTTACCATTAATTGGTAGTTGGCTGGAAATGATATGACTTGTTTGGTAAGTCAGGACCTAATGTTCTAAGTGGGTCGTATGATCTAATTTTAGATGTAGGTAGCATGCCTATCACCAATATTAAAAAAAAAAAAAAAAAACTTAAAACTCGACTACGTAGTAAGCAGGACTCTTTTGTGTGGTGGTCCCTCCATATCTTTTGATTTCTTGCTAGCAAGTTAGCAAGTCTTTTTATCTCTATTCTTTCTTTCCTACAATCTTGCTCATAACTACCTCAT
This sequence comes from Lumnitzera littorea, assembly GCA_024138015.1. Lineage (NCBI taxonomy): Eukaryota > Viridiplantae > Streptophyta > Magnoliopsida > Myrtales > Combretaceae > Lumnitzera > Lumnitzera littorea. The sequence goes on along the minus strand of JAMXBB010000012.1, from coordinate 45,092,046 downwards.
TCTTTTCTTTTGTGATGGCCCCCTCCATATCCTTTATATCTATAACCTACTCTAAAATATGGGTTTTGTTTGCCACACCTACATAATTCGTAACCCTACTCCTCTTTAACTCAATTTAGAAGTAGATATTCTATCTTACTCTAGATTTTTCCACTACCGACTCCTCAATATTCTAATAAGATGGAGGGGCAAATTTCAACAACTTGCTAAACTCCCTTTCATATTATAAAACACTTCTACATCTCCACTTTAGTTGAAAAACTCTTCCTTCATCTTATGTCTCATACTTAAGGGAAAATATTGATCCAAAAAGGCTGTTTTGAGCATATTCTAGGTTATAGGACCCTTGAACAACTCCTTCTATGATACTCCACCATCCTAAGTAGGCTATTTAAGTAATATTATAGTAATAATCAACCTTGCTTTCTTTGGGTGCATCATATAGCTAGAAGGCTTGCTCTAAAGAATCAATCCAATCTATAGTTATAGTAAGGTATAAGCTTTTAAACAATCAAATGGTTCAATGATCTTCTAGACTTTAGAGTCTAGACAATTTATCACCTCCTGACCATGTAGCCACTATGATAGGCTCTAAGAGATCAACCAAGTAAGTACGAACTCCTACATTGTCTACAACCAAATGCTAGGCTATGCTAAAGACTTACTTATCAACATTTTATGTTTTCAAGAATTGTTGGAGAGCTCCAAGTTAGGTCTACTTAATTAGGTTTACTCAACTCGATCAAGTCTACTAAGCTCGGTTAGGATTGCATGGCTAAATCAGGTTTGCTTGGCTAACCTTGGTCTACTCGATCAACCTAAGTCTACTCGACTAGGTTTGTTCACCTAAGATGTGGAACTTTAGATCAGCTTAAAGTAGCTTGTTAGCCTAGCTCTATAGTTCCTCACCCAAGCAACTCATCCATGTACTTAGTTGTAGTTTCCCATTAGGACTACTTACTTATTTTTTATTTACTAGATTACCTTTATATTTGATTTTGTATTCATGGGACTACCACTAGAGCATCTATTACTTTATTTTATTTATGAAATTGCCATTATGTATAAATAGTTCATATTTGTAGGGTTTTAAAACATTTATCACTTTCTCAATGAAAAACTCTTTAAGTATTTTTTTATGAAAGCTCTCCTATTTAGCTTTTATAAATCCTTTTAATAAAGATTGTGGTGAGCAACCTTAATTAATACCTTATACGTAATTTCAAAGTAGAGATTAGGTCATATAGTATATATTTAGAGCATCATATCCTTATAGGTAGCTTATGAATTCACTAAATTCTATTTCATTTATTCTTTTTCTATTTTTTTGAAGGACTCATTTGATTCTCTATGGTAAGATCTAGTAATAACTCAGCTCCTAGACATATCATATAATTCTAATATCAAAATGAAGGTACGACGATAGGAAGATTCGATTTATTGATTTTTTCGTATCATTGGGATTTGTTGGCTGGAGAGTTTAATATGGGAACAAATTGTTCACGTTTGGATCGTTACAAGGTATCGCATGTTCTTGCTTTGAGTAAGTGAGAAATAATTGGGCATTGTGAAATGTCGGGTGCCTTTGATAAGTTTGAGTGGAGACAATCCACTTTGTTGGTAAAAGTATAGTAGTAAGGCCAGTGTCCCCGTGTAGTTATAGTAGCTTCATATGGCAAGTGGAAGAGATTAGTGGGTTTTCTTTAGTTGTGTTTGCTAACATTGCAGTTGTGGTTATCAGTGTTTGTGTGTGTGTCTTGCAGAGTAGTTGACAACACAGCAGCAATCTGCAGCTGTGATTTAGAAAATTTGAAGTGTTGATACTACAATGTGTCGTGGCTTGTGATGGAAATTTCACTGTCGTATTTCTTCGAACACTTCTGAGTGTGCATTGGTGAAGGAAGTAGGGGTCTTTGGGGTTGTGCGGTGACATAACTACCTTCGGTGTACTTCTGTTACGCTATCAAAGGGGATACGTGTGTTGCTATTTTGGGCATTGGTGTGGTGCTCAGTGAAAAGGTGGAAGTGAGTGGCTGGTGCGTGAGTTGTGCCGGAGTGCAGGTGGTGTTGCGAGTTGTTATAGCAGCAGTGACGGTAGGTGCTGATGGTTATGACTACGACAGAGCTGTGGGTGCGTCGTGCTTTCAGTTCGAGCTAATCTGTTTAGTTGTTGTCGAGCTACTACGACCTAATCCCCGCTGAGCTAATTACTGTACCGAGCTTACTACCGGCTGTAAAAATTAATTCCCGAACTGCTGTGAACTATTACCGAGTTGTCGAAGGTGTTCGCAATTGTCATTCCAAGTGTACTATCAATTACCAAATTTGGTTAATGGACGGTGCAGGTGTTGTCTAAACTACTGTCAATTGAATCGAGCTGTGCTACTGTATAGTTGTCGAGCTGATCTTAGGCTAAGTTTTCGAATTGCAAAGCTGCTGTGACCAAGTACTTGCCGAGCTGAATTGGAGTAATGATTCGAGCTCCAGGCTACCACGATCTAACGTGTCGAGCTGTTTATTATAGGGGATCTCCAAGCCGTGTTGCGAAGTGTTTTACTTTACCGAGCTAAACTAGGTATGTTGTGAACAGATGCGGGCCAAATTGCTGTGTTGAGTCCCCGAACTACAACACTTGCCGACCAAACTGATAAATACTCCGGCCGAGCTTCTGTACCGAACTAAATTGTTTGATCCTATCTGCAATTTAAGTGCCGAGTTGAGTGAACTGTTGCTGAGCTGCTGTGACTAAATTCTTTGCTGAGCTGAACTCTGTTCAACCATTCAAGTGCCGAACTATTCCATACCATTACCGAGCTATCATCGGCGTGTATTGATCTATTTGTGTGTGTGCGCTGAACTGGAAAACCAAGTGCCGAGTTGTGAAAATTGTGTGTGATTGATCGGAACTGAAAAGAAGTGCAATCCGAGCTGCTGTTTCTAATCGTTCCGAGCATTAACTCACTTCATCCAAGGTGCTGTTAACGCACGTGTGGGCTGAAAGAACAAAGTGCGTGTCTGATCTATATCAGCGTAGGCGCGTATGAAGGAGGTTTAGTCGCTGGTGCTTTGTGCAGCTCGAACTCCGAACTAGTGCTGCCGCATGCGCATTACCGCGTGAACTGTGCTGTGTGTGTTTGTACCTGCGTGAAGTGTGCAAGTAGTACCCTGCGGAGTGAGTTGTAAATTTGGTCCACTTCGCAAATCAAATTGGTGAAATAAATAGCAAGCGTGGTGGTGTTTGTAATTTGTTTAGAGCTGTTGGTTGGTACCCGAACTTTATGACATGGCAGTAAGGAAATTTTACTTTGATGGAAGACTTCAACAACATATTATATTAATTCAAGTTAGTAATTATCTTAGTAATTATCGTATGAACTTTGTTTATAAGACTGTGGTTAGGAGATTAGGCTATGCAGCTATTGATTACCCAAGTCCATATGAATTTTCCTATAATGGAGAGGTGATTCAAGTCACCAAGCAAGCCAAAATAGCTTTTTCTTTTGATAAATTCTAAGATGAGGTTTTATACGATGTAGCTAATGTTGATGATTGCTATATGTGTTTAGGAAGTCCATTGAAATCAAGTCGCTATATGCGCTATGACTCAATAAGGTATGCTTATTTCTTCTATGATAAAAGGTCAGTTGTGATGCCTTGCAACCCCTAAGCAAGAATTGAAGAAGGTTTAAAATTTGTCAAGATTTTCACACAAAGATGGAGAACCAAAATGCCAGCCTATAAAGGGCACAACAAAGAAGTAAATGAGGTTGCTAAGAAAGTTATTGTGCACTCTATGCTATCCTAAGAAGACTGGTTTGAATGACAACCTATTGCCCATATTCCTAATGTGATTCCATTACCAACCATACATGCTACTAAAGATGACCCCAGGTACTACTACATCTATCTCCTACCTATTAGATTCTTTTGTCATGATCCATTAATGGGAATGTATGGAATTAGTAAGAGCCATAGTAGTCTTATGCCTGTAAGATATTATAAATTACTTGTTGGTATTTATTGTCATCATGGTGATAGATATTCGTATTAGGGTTATGTTGTGCTCCTACTCGGAAATCTTATGTCAGAAGTGCTAGAGTTATATTGATGGAAGGTGGAAGAGATAAGTTGTGGAAGAAGTTTTAAACTCCTATAGTAAAGAGACTAGAACTCCACTACAAGCCCTTGAAGAATTAAATGTAAACGAGGTAGAGGAATGGGTTGAAGCCTTACATGTTTAGGTACCCTGAGCTCTTGGCATGATAATTAAGCTAAAAATTGTATTATTCCCTACGATTGATAATTGCTGGAGTTGCTTGAGCATAGTTGATTGGATACATCATGAGTGGAAAGAAAGGGCTTTAATGAAGAGTTTGATTAACCATGCTTATGAAGAATGGAAGGAGCCTAGGATGATGATAGCAATAATCATGGACTTGAGCTATCTTTATGTCAAACTATTTAGGTTTTGCAAGTCGGTGTTTGATCCTAGAGGATTTTGGAGCAACTGGATCCTAAGTTTTGAGTTGAAACTTTTTTAAGGGAGGGGTGATGATAGGTTCTAAGAGACTGACCAAGTAAGCATGAACTCCCACATTGTCCATTACCAATTGTTGGGCTATGCTAAAGACCTACTTATTAACCTTTTATGTTTTGGAAACTTGTTTAAGAGCTCTAAGTTAAGTCTGTTTGGCCATTTCGGCTCGGTCAAGTCTGTTCTACTTGATTAGATCTACTCGGCTAAGCCTTCTCAATAAGTTTACTCACCTAGGATGGCCAAACTTCAAGTCAACCCAACTCTACAATTCATCACCCGAGCAGTTCATTCGTCCACTTTGTTGTAGCTTCTCACTAGGACTACTTACTTATGTTTTATTTATTGGATTAACTAAATATTTTATTTTAATATTTACAAGAATGTCACTAAGGCATCCATTACTTTACTTGATTTATGAAATTGCCATTATGTATATATAGTTCATGTTTATAGGGTTTTAGAACACTTATCACTTTTTCAATGAAAAACCCTTTGAGTATTTCTCTATAATAGCTCTCCTATTTGACTTTTAGATTATGGTAAGCAATCCTAATTTAATACTTTGTGCATAATATCAAAGTAGAGATTAGGTCATCTAATATTCGTTTGGTGTGTCATATCCTTACGGGCAACTCATGAATTCACTAAACCCTATTTCATCTTCTTTTCTTTGATTTTTTTGAAGGACCCATTTGATTCTCTACAATAAGGCTTACTAATAACTTAGCTCTAAGACACATCACATTATCGAGCCTGCATCATCGTAGCCATCTAATCTAGAGGATTTTGAGGAGGTGCTATGGATATTTCTAACTATAGTCCTACATAGCATCTCGCATCCATAACCACGTCCCTGTCATCATCCATTTATTATAACCATAACCTCAACTTTAGGTTTAATACTTAATATAAATAGTAGATATATATAAAAATTTCAAAAAGTAATCAACAAACACCATATACACACACACACACACACACACACACACATATATATATATATATATATATTACTTTTGAACAACTTATAAAGTTCTCTTTAACTTGCTACCCTACACGACCCTATAGATATCCCTGAGGATCAATTCCTAAAATACCTTATATTTCTATCTCCATATGTTCTCCAATTCATGGACTTCTAAATCACATTTGATTTGATCCTTATATCTAATTGCAATCCACGAAGTCCCAACACAATTGCATTAATTCTCTTCATTTGTCACACTTACTTTTTTTTTTTTTTTTTTTGGCCATCAGAATAGTCAACTTGTATTAGAGATAAATTTAGTCTAGTACATTAACGAGGCTATTACAGACGTTAGAGATGTTCACAGAACTAGCTTCAAAGCATAAAAGAGAAGAAACAGGAGATGGGGGCAAGGTCGCCCAATTACTAGGATACATCTTCTGCCTAAACTTTGTAACCACCCAATCGACTACACGATTGGCTTGTCGAGAAATCAAACTGAACTCGGCTTTGCTGAATTTATGCAGGACGACCCTATGATATTGGATGACATGATGGATTGACCACAAAGAGCTGTCCTCAGCAAGAATAGCGTTATATAACACAGCACAATCCATTTCAAATATAACATTCTTCCACCCCATACCAATTGCGTAATTTGCAGCTTCAAGGACTGTCAAAACTTGAGCGACTTCTGGTTTGGAAGCTAGAACTGACTTGACAACTCCTTCGTAAAGAAATCCTAAGGAATTCCTTGCTACAAACCCAACAGCTGCCTCGCCCGATGCTGCATTGAACGAGGCGTTTGAATTCAACTTTATGTACAAACCTGGTGGAGCTGACCAACAGTGTCCACTTGCGCCCAAACTGGATGAAGACGGCTGATCATGCACGCTTAGAGATACGCAGGCTGTGGCTGAGGAGGTCATTGGAAGCTTATGTCTGGCGTCTTGAGGTGGCATGCCAAGTTGCTGATCAGGGACGTGCTGTTGCTATTGGACACTACGGTGACAGCAACTGTAAGACGTTTGCTAGTGCGTTGCAAATATCGCACCAAAATGCTGCAGGGTGCGCTGGACTGTGACGTCTGCAGAATGCAAGGCTGGCTGCGCCAACACCGTTTGTTGACCTGTAGAAACGACCCAAGAACCTCCATAAAAGGTAAAGGAGGGAGTGGTTTGGTTGAAGATCAGGTGTAGCACCATCTCTTTGGTTGCTTAATGGAGGGTTAGAAATTGCCATAGCATGTCTATGAAATTTGGAAGCAGCGGTCTCCAACTCTGACAAAGTATTGTGAATCGAAGAAACAACGCCACGCACATCAAGGGGTTTGTCATTGAATACCGCATTACACCTACCCTTCTAGATGCACCACATAATAGAGCTAATCTTGGCAAAAAGGAGAGCAGAGTCTTGCTTGTTTCCTCCTGCTGATTGTACCCAAGAAAGCAGCCAATTGCCTAAAGAAACATCCAGATTAGAGTCAAACCTGACCCCCAGCACTTCAAACCACACCCTAGCAGTCCAACTGCATCCCAAAAGGACATGGTTATTTGTTTCTTCCACATTGCAAAAGCGAGACTCGTGTGATTGAAGGACCCTTCTCATAACCAAGTTGGGATAAGTGGGTAGACAATTGTGCATCGCTCTCCGCATGAAGTGCTTAACTATTTGGAGGCATGGCCTATGCTAGAGAATTTTCCATAAAGCCGGTTCAATATGATAGGAAAATGAAGTACCTAAACCAAGGTGGAAGTGATGGCATCTTATAAAGCTATAAGCTGAACGAACAGAGCACTTCCCTGATTTTTCGTGAGGCCAAATAAGTTTATCTCCTCTATCCAGAGAAGGGATCGAGATTTGAAGGATGGCCCTCATTGTGTCGGATTGAAGCCACTTATGCAATTCTCTAGAATTTCCAACTCTCAAATCGGCATCAATCATGTCAGCTACCAACAAATCTTCACTATATAAATTGGGTTTGAAGGATGGCTGATGATAGGATTCGGGATACTGATCCAACCAAATACTAGAGTTTGGCTCATCTACTCCTCATCTGGATATTTCATTTAATTACTTATTTTTATTTATATTATTTGGACTTTTTAGTCCTTTTATTTATAAGTTTACCATTATGTATAAATAGAATGCATGTGTAGAGTTTTAGATAAATTTGCACATTAATGAAAAACTTTTTGAGCATTTTCTCTTGAAAAACTCTCTTATTAGCACTTATCCATCCCTTTAGTAAGAATTACAATGGGCAACCCTAATTATCTCTTTATACGACATATCAAAACAATGATTAGGTCATGTAGGATCTAGTCGATGCATCATATCCAGCTAGGTGGCTCATAGATTCACTAAATCCTTCACTAAACCCATTCAATTTTTTGTTCCTTTAGCAAGATCGGACCCATCCCAATATCGCCGCCCTTGATGATTCTTAAAGCATCGTATAAATTGGTATCATCTAATTACTTGTCCTTGCAAACCTATAGTATCCTTTTTCCAAAAGACTACCAACCTATTGTCTTATATTGACCAAGTGTTGAAGTGTGTAACCATACTAATCTGACATACATGTGTGAGCTACTATGGTGTAGCAAGCTAGAACGCTATGCAAAGGGGTAGAACTCTTGAAATTACTAAGCTAAATTGCAGTTAAGCCATAGTGTACCGACTATAGTAGGTGTTAGAGTATGTTTGAATCAAGCTAAGCTATGCATACGCGTAGATGTGAAGTTATACCTAACTTCTTGGTTATATACGTATAGGGAGTGTGAGGTGGACTTATGATCGTACTAAGCTAAAATTGGTTATGCTAAGGTGTAGTATTGCTATAAACTAAGCTACAGCCTCATGATTTAGACTGTAGAAGTGACCGTAAAGAGTATGTATGCTGTCCATGTATAGAGGAACTAAGGATTGGTTGGTGTATGTGTCTGCTGCCCTAATCCAAGTGAAATTCTCACTCTAAGCTTCAGTTGTGCTATCCATTTTATGAAAATACTAAGTAGCAATGAATAGTCATATTGTAGTGTTTGAGTTTCCTTTGTCGAGCTATCATTGAACCACATCATAGGATCCAAGCTGTTATAATTCCAAGAGTGCTGAGTTATTGTCATTTAATGTACTTACCCAAGCTAATTTTGGACGAAAATTAGCATGTCGAACTATTTGGCCAGAAAATTACTTATTTGAGCTTCTCTATATTATAAGATAAGTACAGAGTTATAACATTTCTTATCCGGTTGCTTTGAATTTAATTATCAATAGTTGCTCCTACGAGGAACTAAATATCGAGCTTGAAGTACCGAGTTGTTGAATTGAAATATACTCAATATGGCATATGAAGCTGGATACCATTATGAATATTATTACGAAGATGTTGATATATCTAGAGTTTTGTTATCACTAGAGCTTATCATAAGAGTTGAAAACCAAATGAGTCCTTCAAAATATCGAAGAAAAATAAAATGGGAACGTCAGCGAATTGAATACAGTAATTGATGTGAAGCTATTTGAAGGATATGACTTACCCACGAACACAACATAACTTGAAACTTCGCTTGGTATGACATACAAGTTAATGCCAAGTTCCACCCGCCACTAATCTTAAGCTACTCGGCAAGACTAGATTAGAGTATAAAAATGGGACTTAGAGAGGAATATCTTGCAAAGAACCAGTATATTCAATATCTATAAGGAAAATGTCTGATACTGTAGCTACAAAGAGAAGGGACTATTTATACTAAGTCCTTAAGGCAACAATATAAGTAAGGAAAATTACAACAAGGCATACATGAAAAGGAGATTCTTAGTACATATGAAAAAAAAAGTAAAAAGGACAAAAGACAAAAGCAATAAAAATACAATGTCAGGTAAAAGGACAGGTGGTAGCTCATCAATGGTTCCGCGGAAAGGAATTTATGGACACAACAACTAAGTTGGATCATGACATGGTAGCCTTAAGGGTCGCCGGACAAGAAAGGGAAGTTGTAAGTATTAATAGAAGGTCAAAAGAGGAGTACTCAACTAGTAGGAGCCTTTGTCTCGTTACTCAGCAAGAAGCTCTCAACAACTAAAAGTTTAAGTAGGATTTGATGTGTAGGGCCCTGGTTCTCATCACTCAGTAAAGAGGCCTTGGTAAGAGAGTAGTCGGCATTGGTGCAACAAATAAAGCAAAGCAAGGTGTACCCACTCAAAGCTCTCAAGGAATTTAGCTGTTATTCTTCCATATACGGTTTCTTGTCCTCAGTAGGTTGACAAGAAAGGATTCCCGTGGTAAAGGATTAGAAGCCTTTGAGGCATATGTGAGTAAGTGGGCCAAAGGTCAGTAACCCATCAACTCCCTAAGGTTATTAAAGATTTTCCCTCAAGTCATGGTCTTTGTCTGCATTAGGCACATGGGGCATCGGGTTGGCAATGTTAAATTTGGCAGATACGCCATACCCCTCGAGCAGCTTAACCTCATTCTGGGGGACAGTTTATTTGTCTTATAGCTAAGAAAGCGTTCTTTGCTAAGGTAGATCCAAACAAGTTCTCTAAGGGTATAAATGACTCACCTCCTTCATCGGCTTCCTTGCTCCTTCTATTGGGCCACAGTCTTGGCCAGTTGTTCAGTAACTTTCTTATGCAACTTTTAGAACTCCTCAGCACACTACAAGCTAGATGGGCTTTCCCCTTTTGTGGTTAGGTTGATAATCAAATCTAAGGGTAAGTTCTAGTTAGGCCGGTGAACGATCTCAAACGGCGATCTTCCTATCGAGTTGTGAGCTGCGTGGTTGCAAGCAAACTCAATGATAGATAGGCATAAATCCTAATCATGTGAATTCTTCCTAATAGCTACTTGTAGTAGGTTACCGACTGTCCTATTAACAACTTTGATTTAGTTGGTTATCTAGGGGTGGCAAGAAGTATTGAACATAAGCTTAGTGCCAAGCTTCTTCCACAAGGTCCTTTAGAAGAAACTCATGAACTTTGAGTCACAATCGAATACAATACTTCTCGGTACTCCATGCAATCATACAATTTCCTACAAAAAGAGGTCAACGACACATAAAGCATCATTAGTTCTATGGCAAGGAATGAAGTGGGTGATCTTGCTAAACTGATTGACCACCACCATAATTGAGTCATGTCTTCTCAGCGTTCTAGGAAGGCCAAGCAAGAAATCCATGCTTAAGTCGATCCATGGGCGCTCAGGTATAGTTAAAGGTATGTACTCTCCATACAGCTCTCTCTTTCCTTTCTCATGTTTACACACCTCGCATATCTCAAGAATTCGACAGACATTCTTCATTATCCTAGGCCAGTAGAAATGTTCTTTCAATATTTCAGCCATCTTCTTTTCTCAAAAATGGTCGGCTAAGCCTCTAGCATGAGCTTCTTGGATGAGTAGCTCTTTAGCATAACCACTCAATACACAAACTTGCTTGCCCTTCATTAGGAACCCCTAACTTAAGTAGAACCCATCTACAACTCCTCTTATGTTGCACTTGGTCACTAAGGGCCCAAAATATAGATCATGCTCAAAATGATCAAGTAAGGTACCAAATCCAAGTACCTTAGCTTACATTGTTGCAATGAGGGTATGACGACAAGAAAGAGAGTCAGTGTTTCGAATTGTGACCAAGAATAGACAAGGCCGGTCACTGGATGGGTCCAAGCTTATAGAAAGCTTGAAAAAGGGTTAATAGGGAAAGGTATGAAAGGGGGGAGGGGGAGGCATAAAAATGATGAATGAAACAGTAAGCAAAACCCACAAACAACTCTAGAGGATACGACACACTAATCGAACTTCTAAAGACTTACGATACAATTCGATATGACACATGAATTGGTCTAATGAGGTTACTCACCACATAACCTTGCTTAAGGGAAAGGATAAGAGTAATGTCAAGAGTAAACAAACAGTGTTTACGCAAGGAAAAAAGTACTTAAGTATATTGAAGGTAATCTGATCTCCTATAGCTACAAGTACAAGGATATTTATACCCATAAGTTAGGGCAACTTACCCAAAAGGGAAAAGACAAAAAGGATATTTCCTAAAGAAGCAATGTATACGATACAAAAGGGTAAAAATGAATATATAAGGAAAACAATCATTAATGCCATAAATTCTACATATCATACTGTACACGTAGTGATACTGCATTGGCGAGGTCGTTAGGCGATGCAGATAAAAAGTGCAAATAGATGGGTTTGTCTGAGCATGTATAGCTTAATCAATCCGAACTCTCTCTCTCGGCTTCTCAATAAGGAAGATGCCGACTAATTGGTCGGCTCGAGGCTAGAGAGTAATCATCAACTCGGCATACTATAGAAAAATGGGCAGTCATACAGTATAGCATTAAACGTAACTCGGCAAGAAAATACTCGACCTCGGTAGGGGTTGGTTAGAACAAAAGGATTCGTCATACTAGCCCCTCTAGTCCTTGGGTTCGGCTGCGGGTCAGAGGTCCAGTAGCCTGATTCCCATCATTCCTTTTGGGTTATTTTAGATTTGGGATCAAATCCGAATAGCGTTCACTCAATTCTCTGTTAAGGTGATATGGACTAAGGTCAACAATGTTGAAGGCGTCAGAAACCCCATAGTTCTCAAGCAATTCTAACTTGTAGGTGTTGTCATTGATTTTCTAGAGGATTCTGAAAGGTCCTTCCACTCTTGCAAATAATTTGCTTTTCCTTTTGTTCGGGAATCATTCTTTGCTGAGGTATTGCCATACTAAGTCTCTTGGCTGAAATTGTTTGGCCAACCTACCTTTGGTCTTTTCTCGCATTCTTCTAGCAACTTAGTCGATGTGCTGAGTAACCTTATCATAAATGTACTGAAGAGATTATGCTCTGGCCATGACATTGGAGTCCTCTTGCGTGGGTGCTAGTACAAGGGCGTGGTCAAGGCGTAACTGATGATTGAATGCATAGAACACTTCGAAGGGAGTCTACTTAGTAATGTCATGTATGGTTTGGTTATAGGCAAACTCGACCACTAGCAGGTAGACGTCCCAATCAACCAAGTTCTTGCCTACTGCAGCTCGAAGTAGTGAACTTAAAGTACAATTAACCACCTCTATTTGACCATCAATTTAAAGGTGACACGAGGTACTAAAGAGTAATTTGGTTCCCAACCAACACTATAGGGTTCTTCATAAATGGCATAAGAATTTCAGGTCTTTGTCGGAGACTACACTTCTCGACATACTGTGTATCTACACAACCTCCTATAAGAAAAGAGAAGCAATAGCCAAAGCGTCGTTAGTTTTAGTGTAGGGCACAAAATGTGCCATCTTACTGAACTGATCTACAACGACCATTATAGAATCTTTGCTTCAAGCAGTTCAAGAACAAAGTCCATGCTCAATTCAGTCCATGGCCTCGTCGGAACAAATAGGGGCATTGCTTTTGCTCGTTCGACTTGGTACTTGGCCTTTTTACATACAGCACAGCTTTCGACAACTCGATGCACATCTCTCTATGTTCTCAACCAAAAGAATCGGCCACTCAATAGTCCACAGGTCCTCCTCTCCCTAAAGTGTATAGAAAGTCTTCCATTGTGGGCTTCCTTAATTAATAATTCCCATAGGGAACAAGTCGACATGCACAATTTCCCCCCTCGGAATAGGTAACCATCCTCCAGATAATACTCGTGTACTATCCTCCCATCCACGCATCGCAAAATTATAAGTCTAATGTATGGATCCTCAGAGTACTATTCTTTGATACTTGCAAACCCAAACAGCTTGATCTGCAGTTCTGATAAAAGCGTATGTCTACTCGAAAGAGCATCTGCAACTACGTTACTCTTTCCCTACTTGTACTTAATTACAAAATTGAATCCTTCAAGGAATTTAACCCATCTTGCCTACCACTTCAATAACTTGGTTTGACTTCAAAGGTACCTTAGTGATTCATGGTCAATATATATGACAAATTCTCTCAATAATAAATAATGTTACCATACTTGCATCACTCGAATCAATGCCAAAAGTTCCTTGTCATACATAGAGTAGTTCAACTACGGTCCTCGGAGTTTCTCATTGTGGAAGGCAATTGGCTGGTCTTCCTGCATCAGGATAGCACCTATTCTAATGCCCGATGTGTCGCATTCCAGGTTAAAAATTTTGTTAAAGTTAGATAGTACTAACACTGAAGCGGAGGTCAACCTTTCTTTTACCTCGGTAAAGCTCTTCTCTTCCCTTTCTCCCCATTAGAAATCATTGTTTTTCTTTATTAATTTAATAAGTGGCATAGCGAGGGTGTTGAAATTCCTGATGAATCTTTTGTAAAATGAAGCCAGTCCGTGGAAACTTCTCATGTCAACATAAATAACAGGAGTCGGCCACTCGACAATTGCTCGGATCTTCTCATAATCGACTTGCAAACCTCCTCCACTGACTACATAGCCCAAGGATACCACTTCCTCCTGGTAAAATCAACATTTCTTTAAATTACTAAATAGTCTCTCAGCACGAAGGATATCCAAGATTGCTCTGAGATGTTCACAATGACTCGACATGTCAATACTATAAACAAGGATGTCGTCAAAGCACACCAAAACACACTTCCCTATGAGATATCTCAGGACATAATTCATAAGTCTCGTGAAAGTGCTCGAGGCATTCAACAAGCCAAAGAGCATGACCATCCACTCATAAAGTCCATGTTGAGTCTTGAACATAGTCTTCCATTCATCGCTTAACCTCATGCGGATTTGATGGTAACTAGATTTAAGATCAATCTTACTGAAAATCTTAGCTCCACTCAATTCATCCAACATGTCTTCTGGCCTCAAGATCGAATACTTGTATTTGATTATGATTTTGTTCATGGCTTGGCTGTCAACACATATCTGGCAGGTTCCATTCTTCTTCGGCACTAGAAGTACAAGCACAACATAAGGGCTGAGACTTTCTCTTACATAGACTCTCTCTTACATAGCCTCTTTCTAGCAACTCATTGACTTGACATTGCAACTTAAAAGCCTACTCGAGATTCATCCAATAAGCTGGCTTATTCGATAGTGTAATACCGATACCTAAGTCAATATTGTGCTCTATTCCTCGAGTTGGGGGGTAACCCCTTAAGTAACTATTCTGGGAACAGGTAAACATATTCATCTAGTAGCTCCCTGATTTCCTAGGGAAGCTCATCTCATTCCTTCATTTCCAATAGTCACCTAACCAACAATAGGATCGGCTCGTCAACATTAATGGCCTCTTGGAACTCGGCTCTACTCATCACCAAGCCTTCTTTGATTCATGAGTAATTTCACCTATAACTTATTAACTTTTCTCGACAACATCGGATTCAACGTAATCTTCCGATCATCCTTCTCATACATATACGTGTTCCTGTAGTCTTCATGTATAACTCTCCTATTAAACAGCTATGGCCTACCTAGCAACACGTAGGAAGCGTACATAGATAATACGTCACAGAGGATCTAGTTAGAGTAATTCCTTATAGTGATCGGTAGCAGTATTGCCGAATGACATATAATGCACCTTTCTCACTCAACCAGTGCAACTTATACGGCCTAAGATGTACAACAGTCAACAGCTTCAGTTTTGAAACAAGATCGGCCGATGCTACATTAGTGCAACTTCTACTATCCACAATGAAGACACAAATCTAATCATTCACCTTACAGGTGGCATGAAACAAATTCTCTCTCTGCTCCTCCTCTCGTAAAGGTTCTACGCTCATAGTACGCCGGACAACCATGAGTAAAAGCCTCTAAGTCCTTAGGAAATACGTCCTCCTCAATCAGTTCTTTCTCAGCATTTTCTATCTCGATAAAAGCCTCTTCCTCCTCGAGCTCCTCATCCATACTCTCTACTTCTAACTTCGGGATGTCTCCCTTAATGACCATCGTCCATTGGTTTGGGTACTATGCAGCCATATGTCCTAACCCTTGGCACTTGAAACACTTGATTTGGCTTATCTTCCTGCCAGACCCTTGCCCCTTCCCATAAGTTCAGGTTGGCCTTTTTGCTCGACGCAGTACTAGATTGACCTCGATGACTTGCCTATCCAAGTCGGCTAGTCAGCATTCTGGTGGTTACTCGACTCCTTCTTTGCCTCTCTACTCATTAGGCAATCCTAACAACTTCATCCATTATATCAAATCGTTGGAGCTCCATAATATCTTGAATGTCTCCTCTCAACCTAGTAACAAATCTTAAGACTGTTCGAGCTGGTGGTTCCTCCACTTCGTAATGTATCATAAGCATTTGAAAGTCTTGAATATACTCATCAACAGTTCATCCTCTTTGCCTCAGCTCCTAAAGCCAAGTAAAAGTATCTTAGAGATATGTTTCCAGCATGAATTTGTTTCTGAGCATTATCTTCATCTTGGGCCAAGTGTTAATCTTTCGGTACCCCTCTCATCTTCTCATGGCTTGAAAATTCTTTCACCACATGGCGGCATATCCAAAGAATTTAACAGCAACAGTTCTTACTTTCTCATAACCCTCACACTGATAATAATCAAACACATGCTTCACCTTGTCTTTCTAACCCAGATACTCATCAGCATTCCCAAATCCATTAAAACTCGGTATCTGAAGCTTCACATGGTCGGATGCTTTAGGGATTCATACACACTCCTCTTCAAAATACTCTTCTTCCTCTTCGTCAAGCTCTCTTAGGTCTATTATTTTCCTTACTCGTCCACCAACTCCTCCACCTTGAACTAATTGAGCTAGATTCTGACCTCTAATAGGTTGAGCAGCTTGTAGAGTGTTTTGCACAACTTCAATGGGTTGATAAGATAATGCATGAATAACTTGAGTCAGATTTACCGAGAGGTTAGCTACCTCATCGAGCCTCTTGTTAATGCTTCTAGGAGTTCCCTAAGACTAATGCTTATGGTGGATAACTCTACTATCATCACCCATACCAACATTCATATTTGGGTTTGTCATTTTTCCTCACAGATTCAAAATTTAGATAAACACTTCAAAAAGTAAATAGCTAATAACATAGTATTCAAATGAACATAATAATTGACTCTATTTCACACATGCAAAATAGAGTACAACAGAACTTCAAGAACTAACTACAATTCATACAAAACCTCTACTCTGATACTAAGATGTTGTGAACCATGACCAAGAATCGATAAGGCCGGTCACTGGATGGGTCCAAACTTGTAAAAAGTTTGAAAAGGGTTAATGGAGAAAGGTACGAAGGGGGGGGGGGGGAATGACGAATGAAACAATAAGCAAAAACTCACAGACAACTCCAGAGGATATGACGCACCAATGGAACTTCCGAGGACTTACGGTACAATTCGATATGGCACATGAATTGGTCCAATGAGGTTACTCACCACATAACCTTGCTTAATGGAAAGGATAAGAGTGATGCCGAGAGTAAATAAATAGTGTTTACATAAAGAAAAAAAAAATACTCAAATGTATTCAAGGTAATCTGATCTCCTACAACTACAAGTACAAGGGTATTTATACCCATAAGTTAGGGTAACTTACCCAGAAGGGAAAAGACAAAAAGGACATTTCCTAAAGAAGTAATGTACATGATACAAAAGGGTAAAAATGAATATATAAGGAAAACAATCATTGATGCTATAAATTCTACATATGATACTGTATACGTGGCGATACTGCATTGGCGAGATTGTTAGGAGATACAGATAAAAAGTACGGACAGATGGGTTTGTTCAAGCAGGGATGGCTTAGTCAATCCAGACTCCCTTTCTCGACTTCTCGGTAAGGAAGATGCCGAGTAATTGGTCGACTAGATGCTAGAGAGTAATCATCAACTCAACATACTACAGAAAAATGGGTGGTCATATGGCACAGCATTAAAGATAACTCGACAGGGAAGTACTCAACCTTAGTAGAGGTTAGTTGGAACAGAAGGATTCATCTTGCCAGCACCTTTAGTCCTCGGGATCAATTGTGGGTTAGAGGTCCGGTAGCCTGATTCCCATCAAACTAGCTTCCTTCTATAAAAGATTCATAAGTAATTTCAGTACCCTCACTACACCACTTATTAGGCTGACGAAGAAGAACACCAACTTAAGATGGATAGAAAAGGAGAGAAGTTTTGCCGAGATAAAGGAAAGGTTGACCTCTGCCCCTATACTTATTCTAGTTGACTTCGAGAAAATATTTGAGATAGAGTATGATACGTCGGGCATTGGAATAGGTGTTGTCCCAATGCAAGAAGGCAGACCAATTGCCTACCACAGTGAGAAGTTTAAGGGACCTCAACTAAACTACTCTATGTATGACAAAGAACTCTTAGTACTAATTTGAGCACTGTAAGTATGATAGCATTATCTATTACCAGGAGAATTTTTCATTTACACTGACCATGAGTCTTTAAGGTCTCTTCGAAGTTAGACGAAGTTGTCTAAGCGAGAGGTTGGTCGAATTCCTTAAGGGGTTTAACTTCATAATAAAATATAAACAAGGAAGAGCAACGTAATTGCAGATGCTCTTTCAAGGAGGAGGCATACACTCTTGAATGAACTGCAGACCAAACTATTTTGGTTTGCAAGCATTAAAGAGTAGTACTCCGAGGTCCATACTTCAGGCCCATACTTACGCGATGTTTCGATGGAAGGATAGTGGATGGGTATCATGTAGAAGATGGATACTTGTTTCGAGGAGGAAAATTGTGCGTATCGACCTGCTCTCTACAAGAGTTACTTATCAGGGAAGCCTACAGTGGAGGACTCTTTAGACATTTTGGGGAGAGAATAACGTATGAACTATTGAATGGGCATTTCTCCTAGTTAAGAATGAGCTATAATGTACACCGAGTTGTTGAAAGCTGTACTATGTGCAAGAAAGCTAAATGCAAAGTCGAGCAAGGGAAAGCAATGCCTTTACCTATTTCAACGAGACCATAGACTAAGTTGAGCATAGACTTTGTTCTCGGATTACCACGAATTGCCTATAGCAAAGATTCTATGATGATAATAGTGGATAGGTTCAACAAGATGGCATACTTTGTGCTCTACTCCAAAACTAACGATGTTTTGGCTATTACTTCTCTTTTCTTGCAAGAAATTGTTAGGTTACACAACGTACTGAGAAGTATAGTATCTAATAGAGATCTAAAGTTCTTAAGTTATTTCTAGAGAACTCTATGGTGACAGATGGGGACCAAACTGCTATTTAGTACTTCCTATGACCCCCAAATGGATGGCCAAATAAAGGTAGTCAACTGTATTTTAGGATCACCATTTTGAGCTATAGTAGGCAAAAACTTGGTTAATTAGGACTTCTATTTACTAATAGTCTAATTCGCTTACAACCGAACAGTACATGACACCATTAAATAGACTCCCTTTGAGGTTGCTTATGGTTTCAATCTTAAGTTACCCCTCAATCACACCCCTATACCTGAGTCTAAGTAAGAAGACCCTAACACAAGAGCTCAAGTATAGTTCCCTCAATACATCTACAACAAAGTTACTCAACATATTTACTAAGCCACCAGAAGAATGCGAGAGAAGGCTAAGGGTAAAACGGCTAAACAATTCTAGCTAGGAGACTTGGTGTGGCTACAACTGAGCAAGGAAAGGTTTTTGAGCATGAGGAGGAACAAGCTATCTGCAAAAGCTGAAAGACCATTCAAAATCCTCTAGAAGATCAATGACAATGCCTATAAGTTAGAGCTGCTCGAAGATTATGGGGTTTCTGACACCTTTAACATTACCAACCTCAATCCATATCACCTTGATGAAGAGTTGATCAAAAACCATTTGAATTTGACCCTAAATCCAAATCAACTCAAAGAGAATGATAGGAATCAAGCTACTAAGTCTTTAACTTGTAGCCGAGCGTGAGGGCTAGAGGGAATGTCAAGGTAAATCTTCCTACTCCAGCAAACTCTTGCTGAAGCCAAGTATCTCCTTATCGATCAACTCTACATGCCAAGCTGTATGACTACCCACTTCTTAAAGGCTTTGTGCCAAATTGTAAAATGCTAAGCCAACAAACAAACCATGCACGCTTACTTACATCCAAACCAACCAATTGCTTAGCGTCATCCTTGCTGAGAAGCCAAGAGAGAGTCCCTGGACTAATACTTAGTCACTCTTGCTTTGACAAGCAATCTGATCATACTCTTTTGTTTGCATCCTTCAATGGCATTACTAATACATCTTTGCCATGTATATAGGACCATGTGTAGAATATGTTACACTAATTATTGTTTTTCTTAAATATTCATTTTTACCATTTGTATTCTTTGTACATTACTTCTTTAGGAAATATCCTTTTCTTTTCTTTTCCCTTTTAGGCAAGTTACCCTAACTTATTGAGTATAAATACCCTTATACTTGTAGCAGGAATGGTCAGCCTAACATTAATACACTGAATATTCTTCATTTTCATAAATGATGTTTATTTACTCTCATTTCACTCTTATACTAACCCTTAAGTAAGATTAGGTAGTGAGTAACCTCACCAAACCATCTCGTACATTATATCGAGCTGTGCCGTGAGTCCTCGAAAGTTTTGCTAATGTATCACATCCTTTGGAGCTGTTCGTAAGTTTTGCTTACTCTTTCATTCTTTTCAAGCTTTTGGTAAGCTTGGACCTATCCTCACGATCGACCTTGTCTGTTCTTGGCCACAAGATGCGTCATCTAGTGTGCAGGAACAATTAGAGATCATACTTACTAAGCTCAAGGAGATTAGAGAAGAAAGAAGACAACAAAAGCCTATTCATTCAAAGAATATTGAAGGGGAGGAAATAGAAGGAAAAGAAGTAAGAGTTGAAGATGAGAAGAAAGTAAGTAAGAAAGGATAAGAGGAGTTGAACTGTAAAGAATTGGGAGAGGTGATAGTTACTGAGGATTATGTGGTAAAGCCAACAGTAAAAGGGCATGAAGCTTTAAAGCTACTTGAAGTAGAAGAGTATTTTAAGGTCTCACATGTTCAAATTCCTCAAGCTCATGACATGATGTTTGAGCTAGGAGTAGAGTTATTCCCTTTGAATGATAGTTGTTGGGGCTACTTAAGTGAAATTGATTGAATACATGACAAATGGAAGTAAGGGTCCTTAAAGAAGAGTTTGATTGATCAGGTTCATAATGAATGGAAGGAGCATTGGCTAGTGATGACCTTAATGGAGGATTTATTTTATTTTTGCATGTTGGTATTTGACTCTAGTGGGATTTAGAGCTGCCAATTACCAAGTTTTAGGCTGAAAATTCTCTAAAGGAGAGGGGATGATAGAATTCGAGATACTGACCTAACCAATTGCTAGAGTCCAGCTCATCTGCTCCTCATCCGGATATCTCATTTAATTACTTATTTTTATTTGTATTATTTGAACTTCCTATTTCTTGTATTATTCCTAAATCACTCTCATGTTTATTTTGTATTTACGAGAATACCATTAAGGCATCATTTTAGTCCTTTTATTTACAAGTTTGCCATTATGTATAAATAGAATGCAAGTGTAGGGTTTTAGATAGATTTATACATTAATGAAAAACCCTTTGAGTCTTTTCTCTTGAAAAACTCTCTCTTATTAGCTTTATTAATCCCTTTAGCAAGGATTATGGAGAATAACCCTAATTATCTTTTTGTACGTCATATCAAAGCAATGACTAGGCCGTGTACTAGGTGGCTCATAGATTCATTAAACCTCTCACTAAACCCCTTGCTATTTTCATTCCTTCAGTAGGATCAAACCCATTCCGATATCACCACCCTTGTTGGTTTCCGATGTGGCATACTAGTTTACATGAGTTCAAAATGAGAATCTACTTGTTTAAGGCCATTACCTACTTGCTAAAAGGCTCCTGCAATTAAGAAATCCTTACCATGCAAAATGTTGGCTTAGCCTCACAAGTCCCTTAAGCCCCTAGAAGCCTACAAGAAAGAGAAACTAAGAAAGTAAATGCCTTTAAGAACTTATACCCATAGAGACTTAGGTTGATAAAGGACCCTCCATGCCAACTTAGTTAAGAGTGCATAGTTGAAATCTTGAAGATCTTTGAATCTAAGTCCTCAGCTACTTTTTGGGAAGGTAGTTTTATTCCAACTCTAACAATGGATCTTCCTCACATTTCCTTCCTAGCCCCAACAATATTAGGCTACCATAAAGCTGACTTCTTTCACCATCTGTTAGGAAACTTCAAGCAGCTTGTAGATTAGGTTAGAATGGCTTTAACAACTACCTTGATCAATACTTCTTTGCCTACTTTAGATAGCACACTACACTTATAGCTCTTTAGCTTTGCTCAGATTCTATCTTTAACAAATCTCAAGGCCTTAGTCTTGTTCCTTCCCCAAATGGTTGGCAAACCCAAATACTTACCAAGATTGGTAACCGTAGGGATTCCGATCACCTCACTAATACCTTATATCCTTTGAGGCATTGTATTCTTACTAAAGAATACTTAACTTCTAGAGGTTTGTTAATTGCCCTAAAGCCTGGCAATAGCTTTCAATTATGATCTTCAATACCTGCACATTAGATTCCAAAGCATATATAAAGAATAGTGAATCATAAACAAATAAGAGATAAGACAACAAGGGGCATGATTGCTTAATTCTCATTCCTTTAAGCCTATTTTCAACTATGGCCTTCTCCATGTTCCTCAATAAAACATTAGCAACTAGAATGAATAAATAAGTTGACAAGGAATCACCCTATCTAAGTCCCTTAGATGGATGCACATGTCCTATTACTTTGTTATTAACAATAATTTAGAACTAAATAAAAGTAACACAAGCCATCACCCATCTAATCCATGCATCGCAAAAGCTAAGTCGACATATAACAACCCTAAGGAAATCCCACTCTACATGGTCATATGCTTTATCTATTTCAAGTTTGACTCCACAGTAAGACTTCCTACTCGACTATTTGGTTCTAAAGAAATGAAAGGCTTCATGGGATATTATGATATTATCATGAATGACTCTACTTAAAACAAAGGCACTTTATTGTTCAGACACAAGATTGTGCATACATGGTTTTAGTCTATTTACTATCACCTTAGAAATGATTTTGAAGACAAAAATGCAAAGACTGATAGGCCAAAAGTGCCCTATCTCCAAAGGAGATGCCACTTTAAGGATAGGTATACTATCAGTATGATTAAAAGAGGTTATAGATTACCTGATGAAAAGAAGGCTTAGACTGTTTCTACTACAATCTTGCTCACTAGATGCCAATAGCGTGGTGAAATACCCTCAGGAAACCATTAGGGCTTGGAGCCTTGAGTGCACTAAGCTAAAAGGTAGCATTTTTTATTTCATCCTCTAAAACCATTTTTCTAAGTGCACCATTCATCTCCTCAATCACTAAAGAGGGAATTGAATCCAATACTTCTCCTTAAACTCTATTTGAATCGGCTTTGAAGAGCTTTGAATGGAACTATTTAAACTTAGACATGATGGTGTCCTCCTTATTCAACCAGTCCCCTACATCCGTTCTTAGTATAAGAATCTTGTTCATCTATTTCCTCACAGGGGTTGATTAATGGATGAATTTAATATTACTATCCCCTTCTTTCAACCATGTTACATGGGAGTGTTGCAACCAATAAAGTTTCTCTCTTTTCCACAAAAGCTCTAAATTTTCACTGAGATCTTTTTCCACTTACCTATTAATATGAATGCCTTTCTTTTGTTCGCTTATAAGTTCTAGTTGAATTCTTCTGATTCCCTTAATTATTTGGAAACGCTCCCTCACTCTAAGCTTTAAGTTTGAGCTTATACTACCTAAGCTTAAAACCAAGCAAGTAAGGATGATCACTTCATGGGGTTTCATTCCGTGCTTCACTGATTGTGTTTCCGCAACCTTCAAAAGAGGTCCACATATTTTCAAATTTATAGCGAGTCATACCTTTTTTATTTAAGAAGCATGAATCTATGATCAAGGCTACATGATCTAAACCAATTAATTCATTGTGTAGAACTTATGTTCTGATGTATTTGTGGATCCATTGTTGAGATCCCAAAGCTCTATCTATTCTTTCCATAACTAGACCATTGTCCTCCATTTTATTTATCTAGGGAAACCAAGGTGCTTGATATCTTAGATCATTCAAGTTAGCATTCATAATCATGTTGCCAAATCTTTCTATGAGCCTAGAGCTTCAAGGGTTACCGCCTTCTTTCTCATGATTGAATATGATATCATTAAAATCACTTAGATACAACGAAGGATCATTAACTATTGAGCCAAATGCCTCAAGTTCATGCCATAGATTCTACTAAAGATTGTGATTAGGATCACCATAAATCTACAAAATATGTACAAAGAGAGACCCATCCAAAAGGTAAGTCGTAGTTCTGACATGATTCTTATTATAGCTTTGAATCTGTAATTCAACATCATTAGACCACCATAAAGCTAAGCTACCTAACAAACCTATTGGTGGGACATAAAAATCATTACCAAATCTTAACCTACGTCTTTTAGAAGCCAATTTTATTGATTTGTTCTTTGTTTCCATCAAAAACATAATACTGGGCTTATGTTTATAGGTGAGATCCTTGAACTTTTGAACCGTCGAGCAAGACCCTAAGCCTTGATAGTTCTAACTTATGAAGATCATGGCTCCAGCATAGTTGATTCTAACTAGCCAGCATAGCTATCTTAGATAGAATCATGAGAAGAGACTGGGACGTCCACTAACACATCTATCCTAGGCATAAGATCTAAAGTTTGTTCTTTACTCTTTTTTTGATGCAGGTTGCACCTTCATAGGTTTTCTTCCTTGACGTACTGGTGATTTCTTTCTTGAAGAGCCACCATTTGCCTTAGGTCCATCAAATTTCAATTACTTAGCTGGTCCTAAAGGAATGTCTTCCACAACCCTCTTGATAGCAAGAGTTTGAAAGGCCGAGATGAAGTGGGAAGGTGAGGGTTTAAGAGTGATCTACGTGTTCAAGTTAGGTAAGGGTGAGTCAAGAAGTTTGATAATGTAAAGATTAGAGTAGTTAGAGTGTGGTAGAATGGTTTGTGAGGAGTTGCAAAATGAGTGATCTTGGACATTTCGAAGTGGTAAAGGTGATGTGATAAGAATCAGGCTACTAGACCTTTAACCTGTAGCCAAGCCCGAGGGCTAAAGGGAGTGGCAAGGCGAATCTTCTTACTCTAGCCAACTCCTACTGGAGTCGAGTATTTCCTTACTGATCAACTCTACATGCCAAACCATATGACTACCCACTTCTCGAAAGTTTTGTGCTGAATTGTAGAATGCTGAGATAATAACCAAACCATGCACGCTTACTCATGTTCAAATTGACCAATTGCTCAACATCATCCTTACTGATAAGCTAAGAGAGAGTCTCCAGACTAATCCTTAATCACCCCTACTCAAACAAGCAATCTGATCGTACTCTTTTATCTGCATCCCCCAACAGCATCACTAATACATCTCTGCTACGTATACAAGACCACATGTAGAATCTGTTATACTAATTATTGTTTTTCTTGAATATTCATTTTTACCCTTTGTATTCATTGTACATTACTTCTTTAGAAAATATCATTTTTTATCTTTTCCCCTTTTACACAAGTTGCCCTAACTTATTGGATATAAATACACTTGTACTTATAGCTAGAATGATCAGCTTAACATTAATACACTAAATATTCTTCCTTTTCGTAAACATTGTTTGTTTACTCTCATTTCACTCTCATCTTAACCCTTAAGCAAAGCTAGGTGGTGAGTAATCTCACTAAACCATCTCGTGCGTTATATCGAGCTCTACTGTAAGTCTCGGAAGTTCCACTAATGTGTCATATCCTTTAGAACTATTCATGGGTTTTGCTTACACTTTAACTCACCCTTTCATACTTTTCGCGCACTTTCCCATCACCTTTTCAAGCTTTCAGCAAGCTTAGACCCATCCCCACAACCGGCTTTATCTAGTCTTGGTCATGGTACGTATTATCTTGGTATCAAAGTGGAGGTTTTGTTTGAGTTAGAGTAGTTGTTTCAAAGTTCTACCTATACTCTGTTTTGCATATGTGAAATAGAGCAAGTTACTATATTCGCTTAACTACTGTGTTTGCTGGCTGTTAAGTTTCTAGTTTATGGAAGTGTCTAGTAA
The DNA here is from genome assembly GCA_024138015.1 of Lumnitzera littorea. Classification (NCBI taxonomy): domain Eukaryota; kingdom Viridiplantae; phylum Streptophyta; class Magnoliopsida; order Myrtales; family Combretaceae; genus Lumnitzera; species Lumnitzera littorea. The sequence goes on along the minus strand of JAMXBB010000012.1, from coordinate 45,066,469 downwards.
AACACTTAATTGAGGAGTTTAAGAATTGAACCTATCGAAGAAATGATGGACCCAAGTGCTAATGTCGGTGTTAAAGATGACAACAATGGTGTTGTCCACCATGGCTGACAATCTCAGTGTACACCAAAAAACATGGACGAGAAACTTGATGAGGTGGCTAACCTCCTAGTTAATTTAACTCAAGCTGTTCATGCATTGGCTTACCGACCTGCTGAAGCCACGCATAACACCTTATAAGTTACCCGACCTGCGAGAGATCAAAACCCAACTCAATATATTCGAAGTGGAGGAGTAAGCAGATGAGTTAAGAGAAGGATTGACTTAGGAGATATGGGAGAATAGGAAGAATATCATGAAGAAGAAGAGCAAGCTCGAGCACCCAAAGCCTCTAACCATATGAAGCTTTAGATTCCAAGCTTCAATGGATCTAAGAGTGTGGATAAATACTTAGAATGGGAAGAGAAAGTGGAGCATATGTTTAACTATTACCATATGAGGATTACGAAAAAGTGAGAACCGCTGCTATTGAGTTCTCCGGATATGCTACCATGTGATAGAATAATTTCCAAGCTATGAGGAGATGAGAAGGATACAAAGAGATAAATACTTGGCTTTAGATGAAGAGAATACTCAGAAACAAATTTGTATCAGATACTTATCTGCAAGATACTTTTACTTAGCTTCAGGTACTAAGATAAGGAGGTCAAACTGTCGACAAGTATGTCCAGGAGTTCCAGATGCTTGTGATCTACTATAAAGTAGAGGAACCACCAATACAAAAAATCTCTAAGTTCCTTACTGGATTTAGAGGTAACATTCGAGACATTGTGGAACTCCAACAATTCACTACAATGGATGAGGCCATTCAAATTGCTTAACGAGTGAAGAGGTAGAGAAAGAGCTAAATGTCGATTCGATCATCGACTAGCCGACCTATTCAGTCAAGTCGACCTATTCAAGGAAGCTATCGAGGTCAATTGAATACAGAACCAAACAAGAGAGGGGATGTCAGGACTGACCAAAAGGGCCAACCGGAAGGTGACGTACCGCCCCTAGCATATGAGAAAGGGCAAGGATTCGATAAGTAGATGAGCTAAATCAAGTGCTTCAAGTGCCAAGGGTTTAGACATATGGCTACACTAATGAGGAGGAGAGCACTGTTGAGAAAGAAGTTTCTCAAGAAAACGAACTCATTAACGAGGATGTGTTTGCTAAGGACTTGGATTAGTTGATCTTAGTTGTCTGATGCGCAATGAGCATGAAACCCTCATGCTAAGAGGAGTAGAGAGAGAATTTGTTTCATATCACCTGTAAAGTGAATGACCAGGTGTATGCCCTTATTATGGATAATGGTAGTTGCACCAATGTGGCATCAGTCAATCTGATCACAAAATTGAAGTTGCTGGTTATTGCACATTCGAGGCCAGGCAAGTTGTACTGGTTGAGTGAGAAGGGAGCACTACATATCATTCGGCAAATACTATTGCTAATCATTATAAAAAATTACTTTAACCAGATTCTCTACGATGTATTACCTATGTGCACTTCTTACATTTTGTTAGGTAGACCGTAGCTGTTTGATAGAAGAGTTATCCATCATAGATACTAGAACATGTATCTATTCGAGAAGGATGGTAAGAAGATTACGTTAAGCCCGATGCCATCAAGTAAAGTTAATAAACTACAAGCCGAACTTACTTGCAAATCAAAGAAGAGTTTGATAATGAGTAAAGATAAGCTCTAAGAGGCTATTCAAGCCGACATGTTAACCTTCCTATTGGTCAGGTGTCTATTAGAGTTGAAGGAGCGAGGTAAACTACCCTTGGGAGTAAAAGAGTTGCTGCATGAATATGTCAATCTGTTCCTAGAGCAATTACCGGAAGGATAACCACCATTCAGAGGCATCAAGCATTGCATTGACTTAGTACCTGGCACTATCTTGTTAAATAAACCTGCTTATTAGATGAGTCTCGAATAAGCTACCAAACTCCAATGACAAGTTAATGAGCTACTAGAGAGAGGTTATGTTAGGGAGAGTCTTGGCCCTTGTGCTGTACCGATGCTTCTAGTGCCGAAAAAGGATGGTACCTGACGAATGTATGTTAACAATCGAGCAATGAACAAGATAACGATCAAATACAAGTATCCAATTCCTAAGTTAGAAGATATGTTAGATGAATTGAGTAGATCTAAAATCTTCGACAAGATTGACATGAAATCTAGCTGCCATCAAATCCACATGAGGCTAAGAGATAAGTAGAAGATTGCATTCAAAACTCAATATGGACTCTATGAGTAGATGGTCATGCCATTTGGCTTGTCGAATGCCCTAAGCACTTTCATGAGGCCAATGAACCATGTGTTGAGACATCTAATGGGGAAGTGTGTTGTAGTGTATTTTGATGACATCCTAGTGTATAGTGCCAACATACCGAGTTACTATGAACATCTCTAAGCTGTGTTGAATGTCCTCCATGCCAAGAGATTATTCGACAAACTTAAGAAATGTTGTTTTTGTTAGGAGGAAGTGGTATTCTTGAGTTATGTAATAAGTGGAGAAAACTTATAGGTGAACAATGGGAAGATCTAAGCAATCGTTGAGTGGCCGACTCCAATTGTTTGTGCCAAAGTAAGAAGTTTCTATAGACTAGCTTCCTTCTACAAAAGATTCATAAGGAATTTCAGCAACCTTACTACATCGCTTACTGAGCTAACGAAGAAGAACACAAACTTCAGATGGGTAGAAAAGGAGGAGAGAAGTTTTGCCAAGATAAAGGAAAGGTTGACCTCTACCCCTATACTTATTCTAGTTGACTTCGAGAAAATATTTAAGATAGAATGTAACACATCAGACATTAGGATAAGGTTGTTTTAATGCAAGAAGGCAAACTAATTCCCTACCACAGTGAGAAGCTCAAGGGACCTCAACTAAACTACTTTGTGGATGACAAAAAACTCTTAGCACTGGTTTAAGCATTGCAAGTATGGCAGTATTATCTATTGCTGAAAGAATTTGTCATCTACACTGACCATGAGTCTTCGAGGTATCTCCGAAGTCAGACACAATTGTCGAAGCGATAGGTGAGGTAAGTCAAATTCCTTGAGGGGTTTAACTTCATAATAAAATACAAATAAGGAAAGAGAAACGTAGTTACAAATACTCTTTTGAGGAGGTATGCACTCCTAAATGAACTGTAGACCAGAATGTTTGGTTTTGTGAACATTAAGGAGCAGTACTCTAGGGATCCACACTTTGGACCCATACTTGCGCAATGTGTTAATGGAAGGACAATGGATGAGAATCATATAGAAGATAGATACTTCTTCCAAAGAGGAAAATTGTGTGTGCCGACCTACTCTCTATGAGACTTACTTACCGGAGAAGCCCACAGTAGAGGACTCTCCGGACATTTTGGGGAGAGAAGGACACATGAATTGTTAAATGGGCATTTCTTCTAGCCAAGAATAAGGCATGATGTACATCGAGTTGTTAAAAGTTATGCCATATGCAAGAGGGCTAAATGTCAAGCCGAGCAAGGGAAAGCAATGTCTTTACCTGTTCCGATAAGACCATGGACTGAGTTGAGCATAACCTTTGTTCTTAGATTATCACGAACTGCTCAAGGCAAAGATTCTATAATGATCATCATGGATAGGTTCAATAAGATAGCACACTTTGTACCCTTGTGCCCTACTTCAAAACTAACGATGCTTCAGCTATTGCTTCTCTTTTCTTGCATAAAATTGTTAGGTTGCACTGTATATCGAGAAATGTAGTATCCAATAGAAATCCATAGTTCTCGAGCCCTTTTTGGAGAACTCTATAGTAACGGATGGGGACTAAACTACTATTTAATACTTCCTGTCACCCCAAGTGAATGGCTAAATAAAGATAGTCAACCATGCTTTAGGATCACGACTATGAGCTAAAGTAGGCAAGAACTTAGCTGATTAGGATGTTTGCTTACCAGTAGTTGAATTCGCTTATAACCGAACAGTACATGACACCACCTAACAGACCCCCATTGAGGTTGTCTATGGTTTCAATCCTAAGTTGTCTCTCAATCACACCCTTATACTTGGGTCCGAGCAAGAAAACCCTAATGCAAGAGCCTGAGCACAATCCCTTCAACACATCTACAACAAAGTTACTCAGCATATCGACCAAACTACTAGAAGAATGCAAAAGAAGGCTAAGGATAGAACAGTTAAACAATTCCAACCAAGAGACTTGGTGTGGCTACACTTAAGCAAGGAAAGGTATCTAAGCAATTGGAGGAATAAACTATTTGCAAGAACCGAAGGATCTTTCATAATCCTCTAGATGATCAACGACAATGCCTATAGGTTGGAGCTGCCCAAAGATTATGGGGTTTTTAACACCTTCAACATTGCCAACCTCAATCCATATCACCCTGACGAAAAGCTGATCGAAGACCATTTGGATATGATCCCAAATCTAAATTAACCTGAGGGGAAGATAGGAATCAAGCTACTAAGCCTTTAAACCATAACCGAATCCGAAGGTTAGAGGGAATGGTAAGGTGAATCCTCCTATTCTAGCCAACTCCAACCGAAGCTAAGTATCTCCTTACCGATCAACTTTGCATGCTAAGCAGTACAACTACGTAATTCTCGAAGGTTTTGTGCCAAATTGTAGAATGCCAAGACAACAGCCAAACTATGCATGCTTACTCACGTCCGAACCGACCAATCGCTTAGCATCATCCTTGTTGAGAAGCTAAGAGAGAGTCCTCGGACTAATCCTCAGTCACCCCTGCTCGAACAAGCAATCTGATTGTACTATTTTATCTACATCCTCCAACGATATCACCAATACATCTCCGTCATGTGTATAAGACTACGTGTAGAATTTGTTAGATTAATTATTGTTTTTCTTAAATATTTATTTTTACCATTTATATTTTTTGTATATTACTTCTTTGGGAAATACCATTTTTTGTCTTTTCCCTTTTTAGGTATGTTACCTTAACTTATCAGGTATAAATACCCTTATACTTGTGACCAGAATGATTGGCTTAACATTAATACACCGAATATTCTTCCTTTCATAAACACTGTTTATTTACTCTCATTTCGCTTTTATCTTAACCCTTAAGTAAAGTTAGGTGACGAATGACCCCACCAGACCATCTCGTGTTTCATATCAAGCTATGCCGTAGGTCCTCGGATATTCCACAGATGTATCATATCCTTTAGAGCTGTTCGTAAGTTTTGCTTATTCTTTCATTCACTCTTTCATACTTTTTGCACACTTCTCCATCACCTTTTCAAGCTTCTAACAGGCTTAAACCCATCCTCGCGATTGGTCTTATCTGTTCTTAGTCATAGTATGCATCAAGCGTAGTAAGGCTACACCCACGACTTAGTTAAGTTATTTATGATATAATTATTAAAATCATGAGTCAAATATATAATTTTATAATATAATTTTTAGTTAAAATAGATATCAAATTGTTTATATGCAAATTTTTGAAAAATTATAAACTTTGATGTATAATTCTATAGATTTACGATTTTACCGATTTAGTACGATTCTATGCATTCAAATAAATAGTAGAATCACAATTTTGATAACCATACAATATATACATATACTAGTAACAACATATAATTAAATCTGTATACTGTATCGGAATCTATATTTTTATACATATTATGATAATAGAATATATACCAAAATTTGTATGTTATATCAAAATGTCTATATATATACCACAATTTTACACCATCACTTTATGTGAAGTTGTCCTTATAGGACTTAACTCAAGTAATTCCCCTTTAATAGACAAATTTAAGTTGTTGGTGTAGTTATCACATTAAGTAAAAGTCTACTTCACTGATTGTGCTTTATCGAAGTAGATATGTTTTTTTTTTTTTTGCCTATGAAGTTTGTAAGCACCACCTCGTAACAAACCTTAAAATTAAACTAAGTGTATATCATTGAAAGATCAATATCATATTTTACACCTTAATTTTGTCAATTTTTTCAATTCTACACCTTAAATTTATATTTATCTAATCATACATCTAATTGAAAATTTAATTATCATAATTTATACCTTAGTTAACTCACATTCACATTATCAGTTTAGTTAGCATAATCAATTAATAGGATGACCTTATATAGTCTTCGAGAGTCGCGTAGCCTTCAACAGGTGGTCGATGGGTACCCTTTACAAAATAGTAGGCTACAATCCACTATAAAAATGTGGCCACGAGACCTTTTAATAACTATAGGTGACCGCCCATGATAATAAGGCCATGGGTAGCTACCCTATTAACTAATCATATTAATTGGACAAATGATGCAAAATCAGAGCTAATTAAGGTATAAATTGTGATAATTAAATTTTTAATTAAATAAATAAAAATTTTACGTGTATAATTATAAAAAAAGGTAAAGTTAAGTTTTAAACCATAAATTTGCCCTACCATTACGAAGGTGAATTGCTATTTATGGTTTGCTCTATTCTCAAGTTTTCCCTCCGATGCAAAAGAAACAAGAAAATAATTTAGATCGCGTTCCTTTTCTCTTTGCTTACTTAAATTAAATGTAAAATAGAGAAAATATCGTTATTTCCATTTCCTAAGAAGAAACTATTTAGGTGCAAAGTAATTCATGTTCATGTAAGATACAAAAGTTTGGAACTTCTTTCCCCCTCATTATGGGCCAAAAGCCCTAGAAGAATCACATTGCATAAAATGTACAATACATATTAAACATTAGTCTCCGAATTAAGAAAATCTAGCATATACTACAAAACTTGCATAAAACAGGTTCATGCCCGATGGCTACTCGCCTTCTTGCTCTTCGAATAATCACTTTTCATACCACGAATCCGAGATTGCTAAGCTGATCACACGAATTTCTTTTCCCTTGAGGTTAATGCGTAAGTTAACTCTCATCTTTGTGTCTAGAACCATTACACGACAGCGAAACTTTATCTAAACTTCGTTTCCGTAATTAGTGCTTGGTTTGACATTGTTGCGAGACTATTCGACTACTTCCAATCAATGTATCAACCACAAAACTGCATGATATACCGAAATCATAGTTTCTAAAAGCGAGGATTTTCATCCTTGAGGGGATGTTCATTGTTAGCATAAATGAGACGTGTACCTTGGAAGACTTGCTTTTCATGCTTTCTTCCATGTCCTTAGGCAATGTAGTGGTTGATCCATTGAGGTTCAATTGAACAAGAGTAGTGCTTTTCTTTGCTTGCTCGAAATTTGGATAGTATCCACCGGCAATCTTCTGCTGTTTGCAAGAGAGAGAAACTAAACCACCTTTTTTGTACCAAATGCCATAATGAGCACTGGGATTTTCAACCTCCAATTTGAGATTATATCCATAGGAAGCTTCTTGTGAATGTGAAGATGAATTACTGAAATGAAAATGATCGACTTGAAAAGCCGGGTCCTTGGGCTTAAGGTAAAGCGAGCAAATTCCTACAGCAATGCCGACAAGAATGGCAAGGACTATGACAACTAGGAATATACAAAAGAAGCGACAACAACCTGACCTCTTGCTCTTACGAACAGGATTGCGATGTCGTTCAGCAATCAATGCATTCTCTGGAGGTGGAACTCGGTAAATTTGATCTTTGGGGACTTGAACAACATAGGTATTTGAAGGAAAAACTGGTTGGGATTCCACTTGTATGGCTCTATGATTGGGATCGGGATTGGGATCGGGATCCAGGTCACGGTTGATGCCATCATCAAGGTTGGGCGTAGGTTTTCCCACCACATGGTTCTCATCACCTTCACTTACTATGGGCCGCTCCGCCATGAGAAAAATGGGGAGCGGTGAAAAGGATATGGGAGGTTGGTCTGTGGAATTGGAGAACAAGCTGGTGACTTTGCATGGGAATCCTTGTATTGCGGTTTGAGATTTGTGATTGGAAACTTGGTGCCTGGAGTATAATTTGGAGGCTATGTTAAGAATGGTTTCAAACGAACTAGACTATTATTAGATATCTTTCACAAGACTAGACTACAATTCTAACACCACCTGAAATTTCTCCTAGCTCTATGTTGATTTTAGAATCCCTATCCTAGTGTAGATCTGTGAGATATAACATTGACTTGTATGTTTGCTGCTTTATATGCTTTCTTTCGCTCCTGTAATTTTTCCTTGGAATTACACAAATATGAGAATTTAACACTAGTATGAAAATTTGATCCTATTATTTTCTTTCTTCCCAGCGTAAACAAATAACCTTCTTGATCACTGGTTATTGTCGAACTAACTACAAGTATAAGCGCTTACTGCATTATGCTTGGTACAAGAAATATCTAAAAGAAGTACCTTCTGAGGTGAAGATAGGGTTTGTTTCTTTTCTTTTTGTTTTCTTATAACTAATGTCTATATTACAATTATTGCACCAAGAGGAATGGAACCTAACTGAATGTGTTGAAAGACTAATCTCCATACCTCTGAGCTACAAGAGCCCTTGCAGGATGGGGTCCGGGATTCAACCGCTTACCAAATAGACACATGCTCTTCCTAAAATTTGAAGCTATCTAATCTACAACTTCATTCGCATTTCATCTAACAAATCTAATGAATAACTAAGAATGAGGGATTTGAATTGATTATCTGCAAAAATTTAGTGTTGAACTTGTCGATGGGAAAATATATTAAAATCTCTTCTTGATTATTTGTCATATTAGAACAAATTATTAAAACTTGTTAAGTGAATTATGGTTCTCATAATCAGAACAGATTCTAACAACCTCATAAAATGATCACAGACTTAATATGATTCCGCAGAAATATAAATCATGCATTAATATATAAGTAGATATAGAAACCTAGATTCATCTAGTCTATGTGCACCATCGCTAGTTTAGTTCTATTAATTCACTAAAGGGACTACTGATCCTTACAGCAACTTGAAATGGCTGCAGACTGTCCGTGTGATTTACTTCCAACCTAAGTGTCCTCGGACGTTTACTCTAAGGTTGACAAATCCGACTCAACTTGAGAGGAATCACATTTACCGGTGTCAATGTTTATCTATCCATTCATAGAGTATATGATGATCTTAGGTCTAAAGATTTCTCACACTAGCTCATGTAGGATTGGTCGAGTGACACTTAATGTGGCATTCCCTTATTAAGGTGAGTCATATCCAATTACCATTAACTTGGGTTTTTCCATGTTTACATGCTTTTTTTTTTTTTCCTAAGGGATGGACACGGTACAGTTAAATTTATAAACAAATTGATTTACAAAACTTTTTGAACAAAAAAGAAACTGTTTGGCTTGTTTTAATTCACGATTCGAATATTTATTGCTCATTTAAAGAAATAATTCAAATAAAATCATAAATCGTTGGTTCTACAACAGTGATTTATTAAAAGACACAAGCATGATTTGCTTCTTCCACAAGCAAACTGTTAAGCATAAGGCTACCATGAGTGTAGTTTTAATATTTTGAGCTATTTTAATATAAATTGGTTAAACTTGCAACTAAATTGAGTTATTTTTTATTTTAGGACTTTGATTGAAGTAATTTGATGAAAAGATGAGACTTAAGAAAATTTTTTAAATTTTTTAAAAGGATTTTATCAATCTTAAAGGATAAAATGAAGATGGCAATGATTAGAGAAAATTTACTCAAGAAACAAGCGAAGAAGATAACCGTAGGTATGCACCATGGCTATGTTCCCCAATCATGAAATTGTCATCTTTAAATTGCAAATTAAAGTTTGAAGGATTTTTAACAGAGGCATGACCACAATCAACCATCACAAGCATGCTCCTTAGCCATGCTCCCTTAGTAATTAATTTCAACACAATTCTCGCAAGAATTGCTACAAAAATGTCTTCAAGCATGGCTATCACGGCCGTATTCTTGGCCATGTATGTCTAATTTGTAATTGTATTATTGCCATTTGAAGATTATTCTTTATAGACATTATAAATTGACAATAGACAATTGTAAAAAAGAGAGAAGAGAACCCTTGCCAGAAAGAAGAGGGAATAGAAATATTCTTATAACTATGCAAGTTGTCATCTTTTTCTTGATTATAGCTTAAAAGCAGTAATATCTAGATCTATAAACCATTAGGGTAATAATGTAGTACATAAGAATTGCTTTGTTTTAATCCAATCTTCCCTTTTTTATCAATTCAATTATCCGTTGAAATTGAATTAAATTGTTATTTTTAGATTCTCAGCTTAATTTATTTGATATTATGTATCGAAGTCATGAAGCCAATACGTAATTAGATCTACTACTATTGAAGAGATTCGTTATAAACTTAGAGATAAGTTATACATTTCTTTTGGAGTTAATTTGATATTTTCTTATGTACGGGATTTCTGTTCTTAATGCTATTCTAAGGATTCCTATCCTATAAACGATTTAGGTAAAACGTAATTAGGATTAAAATCTAGTAGAAAAGCAATTCCTATTAAATTAATGCTTGAATCCCTCGATTAATAAAAATAACAGATTTGTTAAAATACTTAAAGATCTTACATGTTACACTCATGGTGATTAGCATCTAGATATCCAAATTTATATTTGTTTGGTTTTATTTTATTATTGCTTTATTAGTTACTCTTTTCTTAATTTTCTATTTCTAGTTTTTGTACAATCCTCACTAGTACTATTATTCAATTCAATTAAAAGTTATTAGAACGAGTGAGTACATGTATAATCTTCATGGGATCGACAACTCAAGAATCTCGTAGTTCTTTATACTATTACTTGATAGATGCTCTTACCTAATAGCATAGTATAATCAAGTTTTTAGCATCATTACCGAAGATTGTTGATAAGGAAAGCCCGCTCCTTTATTACCCTATCATTTTTAATTTTTTCAATTTTTCTTTTTATCTTTGTTAAGTAACCAAAATCTAACTTGAAACATTTCCTGTTTTATGCTGAGGAAATTTTGATCAATGGCCAATAACGACGAAGTATATAAAAACTATGTTTAACTATATTAAGCCATCAACTAGTAAAGTCAACTCTAACATTACAAGACTAGCAATCACTGCAAATGAATTTATGATCTCACTGATCATTATGTAGATGGTTTTGCAACAGTAACAATTTAAAGGCTCTCTAAAAGAAGACTTACATGTGCACCTTGCAAGCTTTTTAGAGATTTGTGGGACTTTCAAAATAAAAGGAGTTACGAATGATGAAGTAAGGTTGAGGTTGTTTCCATTTTCTTTGCAAGAAAAAGTAAGGCAATGGTTAGCCTCACTAGCAAAAGACTCTATCACTTACTAGAATTCACTAACAAAAAGATTGTTAGAAAAATATTTTCCTCTAGCTAAAGAGCTAACTTAGGAGTGATATCTTGTCATTCACTCAGTCTGATGAGAAGACATAGGAAATTTCCACATCATGCTTTGTTACTCCAAATGTAGGTATAAACTTTTTATAATGGATTGAATTTTGGAACTAAACAATTTGTTCATGCACCTGTAGGTGGTACATTAAACTCAAAGATACTTAGTGAAGCATATGAGTTGTTCAAAAGCTTAGCTATGAACAGCTATCATTGGGAAGGTAATAAACTCAGTAGGAGGAAATCACCAATAAAGGATGAAAAGTCTACCACAACCACAACAGCATAGCTAGATGCATTACATAAAAGGTTAAACTTTATTCCTATGTTAGTACAACAATTTATGATGCCCAGTGTGGTCAGTTCAAGAGGATATGCCATCTTATTACCAAAAACCACCTTATTATGGTATAAATCAATGGGGTTTTCAAAGTTTACCTTTTAATAACCATAAAGAAAGGGGTAGGGAGTGTTTCCCTTATACAAGGGATTCTTTTTATACAAATTTACCTAGAAATATCAATGTTCTTTATGAATTTCAATCTCACCCTCTAAAAGAGAACTCAAAATTGAAGAAATGTTGACTAAGTATATACAAAGTAGCGATGCCAAATTATTGAGTATTGAGAAGCACAGAGAACAGCTTACGAAGGTTTCAATTGAAAAGGGCAACTAAAATCTTGACCATAAGCTTAAGCAAAAGTTGTGAGTTTGAGAAGTACTGGGCCGTTAGAAATTGCTAAGCCATTTGAAAAATCTTAGGTCAACATCAAACTAGTGATAAAGGGGGAGAAAGATAAAGTTACAAAAACACTTAAACCTCCTAAAGAAGAACCAGAACCCCCAAAAATTAAGGAGTATAAACGATCCATTTATCTTTTGTGCAAGCATTATTGTAGATGCTCAAATATGCAAAATTTCTAAAGGAGCTACTCCCCAACATAAAGGAGCTACTCTCCAACAAAAAGAAGCTAGAAGAATTATTCACGGTCATGCTTAATGAGGAGTGTTGAGCCATTCTATATACAAGCTTCCTGCAAAGCTAAAGGATCAAGGGAGCTTTACCATCCCTTGTCTTATTGGAAATCTATCTATTAAACAAGCATTAGCCGATTTAGGTGCTAGCATAAATTTGATGCCTTATAAGTTATTTAAACAGCTAGGCTTAGGTGAACCTAAACAAACTACAATGAGCTCATAATTAACCGATAGATTAATGACATATCCTAAGAATATAATAGAAGACGTGCTTATTAAAATAGATAAATTTATATTTTCTATTGATTTTGTCATATTAGACATCAAGAGGGTATTGAGGTATCCCTCATTTTAAGAAGACTCTTTTTAGCCATAGCTAGAGATATTATAGATGTTAGCAATGGTAAGCTTATATTAAGGGTAAGAGAAGAAGAGATGATGATTAAAACTAAAGAAGTAACGAGAAAATGTGTTGAACAGGATTATACATGTTTAGTCTAGATTCCACTTATTGCTTTGTGTCTAATACTTTGCAAGAACTATCATCTAAGGATCCCTTAGAATCATGTTTGCTGTAAGGAATTTCTAAGGAAGAATTTAGTAGTCTAAATGTAAGTTGAAACTTAGCTAGAAATTAATCCTCTAACTCAAAAGCCAAGGATCGAATGCTTTGAACATGCAAAGGAAGCAAAATTGAAGCCTTCCACTAAAGAGCCATCGGATTTAAAGCTAAAGCAGCTTCCAGACTATTTAGAATGTGCATTTCTAGAGGAAAACTCAAAGTAGCCAACAATAGTTTCATCAGGGTTTATTAACTAGCAAAAGAATAAACTCCTTAACTTACTCACAAAGCACAAAAGAGCAATCATATGGAAGATTTATAACATCAAGGGTATTAGTCTCTTATTCTATACACACAAGACATTACTTAAAGATGGTTACAAACTAGTAATGCAACCACAAAGACATTTAGATTTGAACATGAAGGAAGTAGCCAAGGTAGAAGTAATCAAGCTTCCAGACACAGATATGATTTATCCTATTTTTAACAGTTCTTGAGTTAATCTTGTGTGGGTTGTACCAAAGAAAGGAAGAGTGACAATAGTACTAAATGAGTGGAATAAGCCAATTTTGATGAGAGCAATTATAGCTTAGTGAGTTTACATTGATTATAGAAAGCTCAATGATGCCATGAGGAAGGATCATTTTCCCTTACCATTCATATACTAACTGTTAGAGCATCTATTAGGTGATATGTTTTATTACCTTTTAGATTGTTTATGTGGTTACATTCAAATTCCCATTGCCCTGAATGATTAAGAGAAAATTGCTTTAACATGTCCTTATGGTATGTTTACATATAAGAGAATGCCTTTTAGTCTCTATAATGCACCTGTAACTTTTCAGCAATGCATGATGGTGATATTTGATGAATTTATAGAAGATATAATGGAAATTTTCATAGATGATTTTTTTTATTTTTAGGAATTCATTCAACAATTGCCTTAAGAACCTAGAGAAAATATTGGCTAGATATGAAGAGACTAATTTAGTCCTGAAATGGGAAAGGTGCCACTTTATGGTACAAGAGGAGATAGTTCTATGATTGAAAAGTGCCATTTTATAGTTACAAGAATTAGCTATTGAATTTTAGTATTGATGTTCAGCATGCATTAAAAAGCGAACAAAGAGAAGAAGTGTACAAGTGACTAGAAATGTTTAAAGAGGAAGCAATTTTATTTTTCGAGTGCAATTCCTTCTTATTCCTAAATAATAGTGGTCAATTTTAAAACTACCCATCCTTATTTTTTTTTTTTTTCAATCAATTCTTGTTAAGGATCGATTTATTTGCTTGAGACAAGAAAATGTTTAAGTGTAGGGAAATTTGATGAATGTAAAATTACACTCATCTAATTTAATATTTTCTAGAATATTTTGAGCCATTTTAATATAAATTGGTTAAATTTGCTACTGAATTGAGTTATTTTTTATTTCAAGACTCAATTAAAGCAATTTGATGAAAATATGAGAATTTAGGAGATTTCTCAAAAGGATTTTATCAATCTTAAAGGATAAAATGAAGATGGTAAAGATCAAAGAAAATTTGTTCAAAAAAAAGTGCAAAAGACTACCATAGATACGCACCACAACCATGCTCCTTGGCCGTGGAGCTGTCATCTTTAAATTACAAGGTGAAGTTTGAAGGACTTTTAACAAAGGGATGACTACGATCACCTACCACAAGTGTGTTCCCCAGTCGTATTCCCTTCATAATCAATTTCAAGAGAATTCTCATAAGAATTATTACAAGAATATGTTCATACCTAGCCACCATACGTGTTCTTAGCCATGTACGTCCAATTTGTTATTATGCACTTAACATTTGAAGATTATTATTTCCAGACATTATAAATAGATAATAAACAATTGTAGAAAAGAGAGAAGAGAGCGTGAGCTAGAAAGAAGAGGGAATAGAAATATTCTTGCAATTATGCAAGTTGTTATCTTTTTCATGATTATAGCGTAAAAGCAATGATATCTAGATCTGTAAATCATTAAGGTAACAATGTGGTATACAAGAATCATTTTATTTTAATGCAATCTTCCTATTTTTATTAATTAAATTGTGCGTTTGAATTGAACTACGTTGTTCTTTCTAAAGTTTCAACTTAATTTATCTGATATTATGTATTGAAATCATGAGGTCAATATATAATTAGATCTACTACAATTAAAGAGATTCACTATAAGCTTAAAAATAAGTTATAGGTTTCTTTTAGAATTAATTTAATATCTTCTTGTGTAAGAAGATTCTTGTTCTTAATGTTGTTCTAAGGAGTCCTATCTTAGAAGTGATTCAAGTAAAATGTAATTAGAATTAGAATCTAATAGAGAAGTAATTACTATTAAATTAATGCTTAAATCACTCGATTAATAAAAATGAAAGATTCATTAAAATACCTAAAGATCCTACATGTTACACTCATGATGATCAGCATCCAGATATCCAAATTTATATTAGTTTGGTTTTATTTTATTATTGCTTAAATAACATCAGCATTATGCTTTCATGTTAATTTGTAATTGTTCATAATTATATTGCAATACAAATTGAGAGATCCTATTTTCACATATGATAAAAAAAATATATTAAAATACTTGAAGGGGTTATATAATTATTGGAGTTTCAATCTATGGAAGGAGTAAATGCTTACTTAAGATACTAATTAAGCTTACTTCTATATCATTAGTGAATGTTCTTTATGTTGGTTTTCTTATGTGAAAACTTTAATTATCAAAACTTAGACTCTTAGATTAGCAATAGTATTCACTCACTAACTAGTCACTAATATACTCTTCATCTTTTGTTATTTATAGAAATCTATGAATCCCATAGATTTTCATGTTTAAAATATATTGAAACAATTCATTGTTGTTTAACAATTAGCTATTTTACTCACTACACTATATATAATCCATCTTTCTTCTTATCATTCATGGATAGTTATATCCTCATCTCAAAGAAATGATTAAATAGAGAGTTTTTGGGTTTGAAAAATGAATAATAAAATAACCTTATGAGAAAAAATAAAAACTTTCCCTTGTGCTTAAATTTTGAGTTTTTACATGTGGATAATATAAATTTTGTTTCTTACATAAGAAGTGTTTAACTTTAACATTAATGCTTCATTTCAAATAACAGGTTTTAGTTGTTTTAATGTGTTTCCTTATTCCATAATGTAAAGTTTCAATTTTTGTTCCCTTTTGATGTTAATAGATTTTCAACTTTTGTTATTGAATTTGATTTGGTAGAAGTGGAAGATCAAAATTCTCATCCTTAATTATGCCTGACTTTAAATATCATAAGTTTATAACATAAGCTTCTCTAATGTATTATTTGTTTATGTTATAGAAAGCTAAATCTCTTTTATTGTGTCATTGATATTAAATGTTTATAGTGTATTTAGGTACTTTTAGTTCATTGAAAAATAAAATATATCCTTTCAATGTCTATTAGAATTAAGATTAGTATTGATATTTTAATCCAAATTAATTATTTTAATTAGTAATGTCGAGTAGTATAAGGAGGTGTTTGTAGATGGCAGTGTTTGATGTTAGATTGCCATATTAAAAGTGACTCAAATTTTGAAATATTTATTTGGTGAAAAATCTTTTATACCAGGCCAAACCAACCTAAACAAATGCTACTCAAATTTCAAAGATTTTTAATTAATTTGTCAAAATAATTTATAGGTTTCTCTTTCTTGTTGAATATACATCTATGAGTGTTTTTCCTTTTAATTAACTACATAAATAATATGTACTAAGTAGTTTGCATGATGTGTGGATTGCCATATTAGAAGTGACTCAAATTTTGAGATATTTATTTGGGAAAAATCTTTTATACCAAGCCAAACCAACCTAAACAAATGCCACTCAAATTTAAAATATTTTTAATTAATTTTTCAATATAATTTGTGTGGTTCTCGTTCTTGTTGAATATACATCTATGAGTCTTTTTCCTTTTAATTAACTACATAAATAATACATACTAAGTATTTTGCATGATGTGTGTGTATATTTATTTCATGTATATGACTATGTAATCAAGTGTGTTATTGTGTGTGAATATGTGCTTAGTATAACATCGTGTGTTATTGATGTATCGAGTATGTGTTTATGTTTAGTTGAGAGTACGTATTGTGTCTTTACTTACTATTGAATAATAGAAAACAAAGACTATAAGTGTTTAATTATATAAAAATTGAAATTTATCATTCTAAGCTACCATTTACTATTAATTTCAACTAAAAATTGAAGTTTATCTTTTTTCTAGTGTGCTTGCTTTATACATTCTCTATCTATAATTAGAAATAAACATAAGTATAAAATGATAACAAATATATAATCTTACTATAAGTATTTATTCCTCAAGATTCATAACTTACTCAAGTTTTTTCAAGCCATTAACTTAATATAAATTGTTTTATAGCTATCTTGACTTACTTAACACGTCCAACAGCTTTACACATATTTTCTTAGGAATTTAAGTGCGTTATTAAAAACAATTCTTATTGTTCTTTGCGTCTTTCTACAATATAATTAGATTTGTTTATTATTCATTACTCTACATATAGTATAACAGGATTTCTAGATGTAAGCAACGGTGAGAGAAATGATGATGCATAAAGAGATAAGGAAAATTAAGGAAATATATAAATTTGTAGACAAGTAGTTATATGATGTTTAAGATTAGATGTAATGAATTTGCATGAACTATTTTATCTATATTTTGAATATTTGTTTTGTTTATGGTATGGATATGGATATATTGCCATGACCTCTAAGTAATTTATATAATAATATGTTTGAGTAAAGATATATTATTAGTATTTAATGAAGTTTTAAGAATCTTTTATCAATTATTAGTATTTATAGTCAAAAATACCACTTATGGTGAAACAAAATGAATTTACAAAATATTCAATCATGTGATTGAAATGAAAGGTATAAATTATAGGTTAAACATATGTGATTAAGATGTCATTTATAATTAAATTGATGAGATAAAATGATAGATGTAAATTACAAGTTAAGTAAGTTTGATTAAAATAACTGGTATAAGCAATAATAATCCTAACAAATAACACATGACTCATCATAGCCCTAACAAACTTTGCTAATTTTACACATGGCTTTAGTCACATTTAAACATAGCAAAGCATACAAGGAAATGTATTTATTACTTTTTATTACATCTAAACAAAGTTAAACCTATATTATCAACCATGGTTAAATGTAGCAAATTGAAAATAAGATGTACTAAATACCACTTGCCACATCGTGGCAATCATAGGATTGTGATAGAAATCATCTCTTACCGGTTGAACCTATACTACAAGTTACACTTAAATGTGGTAGATTATACGTACACTTATGTATTTAACTTTTGGCTATGGATAAATGTGGCTAAACACATACTATAGGTCACATCTAAATGTGGTAGGTTATAGGTGTACACTTATGTATTTAATTGTTAACCACATTTAAATGTAGCATAACCTACATTGTTTAGCTACATATAAATGTAGTAGATGATCTATCTATTTTGCCATGTTTCCCACCATTGGCTAAGTTTGTACTTTAAAACATATTAAAACTTTCTATCACGAACCTTTTGCTACATTACAAGACTATGTTTATTAAACATAGCTACTATGTTTTTTCCATGCTCAATTAATGTTTATCTACATTTATTAAATGTGCCTAGAGGCCAATTTTTATGTAGTTAACAAACATGTAACCAAAGAACCCTAAACAACCAAAAATAAAATATAACTTACCTTAAAACATCTTTGAAGGTATTCTTTCCTGAAAAATTTCTTTGTTCTTGTTAAACTTTACAATTTCTTGGATTGATTTTAGGGGTAAATGAAGGAACTACTTGAAGCAAAGAGAGACATCATGAAGAAGAGAAAGGGGCGAGAGGGAGAGAAACTTGTTTTCTTTACAAGGGCGATATGTTTGAAAATGAGAGAATTTACTAGCATGCCCTAACTTTGAAATGATTTTTATCAAAGTGCAAATAACTTTAGAAAAAAAATATTTATAAACTATTTTCAATTTTATTGAAAACTTATATATTGCAATATATATACACATACACAAACTACTAAGAAAATAATTTAGAAATAAAAATGAGCAAAGTTAGACGAATGTTAATAATACTTTAACTAATGAAAAAGATTGATTATATATATATATATAAAGGCTGCTACAAACTGGTTGTTGACCAATTGTAAGACATGGTTATAAGTAACAAGTTAGATGATTATATATATATATATATTTATATACACACAAACTACTAAGAAAACAATTTAGAAATAGAAATGAGCAAAGTTAGACGAGTGCTAATAATACTTCAACTAATTAAAAAGATTGATATTATATATATATATATTAAGGGACTGCTACAAACTGGTTGTAAGACATGGTTATAAGTAACAAGTAGTGGTAAACCAATTGCAAGCTAGTTGTAGGATTGTTGGAAGTCTTGTCATATCTAAAAATTGTTTTTATTTTAAAAGGGTAGAAATAGGAATTAAGAAAAAATACTAACATATTGTGATTTGACTTAAGTTAAAATTTACAAAGTACCTTTAATGTAGAGATTAAAAAAATAAGAATATATTATAATATGAAATTAAATAAAATACAATTTTGGGATATTTCATCCTCCTCCTTAATGAAACTCAAAAGTTCTTGGTAATTGGGAAAAGAAATCACTAATCTTATTACCAATACGTTCCTTGTTTTGTCTTTTCTTCTAATACATTCAATCCCATCATTGTGATCTTTCAACAATGTTAACTTCAAAAAACTTATATATCCCTTCTTTTAACCATATTACTTATCATCACCTATTACCTATCCTTAAAGTCGCAAACATGGACTCCTTTAGATATCCTTCTCAATCCCCTAAGTTTCCTTATTCAAGTTTTAAAAATATTTCCATTTGACTTTCATGTCTCCAAACCCTTATATCTAAAGTCTTAGCTATTTGTTGCCTTCTTACTCATTGCACTTCTCTTTTGTCTACCTCCAACTTTTTATACCTCCTTACGTACTTGCCATTTTTATCTTTATGTGTTGGTTTTTGGTTTCTTGAAGATTATTCAATCTTTTCCTCTTTGATTAGGACATAAAGGCTTTTTCCATCTATTTACCGAACATCAATCTTTACCCATACAACCTGAAGAGTTCTTATCATTCTACACCTTTGATAGCACTACTACACCGTACTTGAGAGAAAAAACTGCTTTTACTCACAAATTACTTATTTTCATTCCTTCCCTAATGCCCATTATTGTTAAATGATAGGAGAGGTGGTTATTATTGTCTTTATGATACATATTTTTCATATGTTTGATGATGTCACATTACTTTGGTTATTCTACTTAGGGGCTACTGTCATGACTCTAAAGGGGGCCTAGTAAGATTACTTAAAATTTTTATATCATATGTGCACCCATGATTTAAAAATCATCTTGCAANTATATTTTCAGTATACTATATAATATATGTTATACACTATATGTATGTATATACTTATTTTATGAAAACAAACATACTCTTATGTACATATATATATATATATATATTCATGTATTTGTATTTATACTTATATAATTCCGAATACTTAGGTATATATATAAAATACCTATTCTTATATCATATATTCGGTATATATATTTTAATAGTATTTGTTATAAAATATGTATACTAGATATTATATATGTATTATATGTTATAGGTCGTATACCACCATACATATACTCTATATTATATATATATATATGTCTTATATACATATATTAATACTATATGATTATATATATATATACAAAAATAATTTATACATGGGTACATATATATATATATACATAGTTTACGGTACACACATATATATATACTATAGTTATTTAACGAAAATACTTAATACTAATTATATGTATTCTAAAAAAAATACATAGTACATACTCTTCCATATAATATACCTATGTACATACATGTATACATACGTAGCCTAATACATGCATATATAATTCAATTTACATATTTATGTACATATACATGTATTAGTAATGTTAGATTTATAAAAATACTATACAAATACTTCATTTATACATGTATATACTATATAATATATATCTATACTAAAAAAAATAAATTACTTACCTATTTATTTTAATTCTTTCTTTTTCTTTTCCTTCTTCTTTTCTTTCTTCTTTTCCTTCTTTCCCTCACGGTTTTGCTTCCAGATTTCGGTTTGTGCAGAATTTTTTTTCTTTTTTTCCAGATTTTTTATTTGCTCCTTTTATTCACGTAAGGAGCTAGCTTAGAATTTAAGCTAAGATATTATCCAATCTTTATTTTCATTTTTCTTTTATTTTACACTCAACACATGGCAATTTTTTTTCCTCACGTGGGTTGCCATTTTGCTTTCCATTTTCAGAACTTGTAGCAATTGAAGAAAGAAAGGAAAGGAAGAAAAGAGATAAATAGAAAAAGAATGAGAAGGAAAATAAAAATTAATAATAAATATATGTAATTTTTCGAAACATATAAATTATAACAATTCTCATCATAAATTCATTTTTAAATTTTTGTGAAATTTTATCAATTTAATTGGTACATGTTACAATTATAATTTTTACAAGTTATTATAACGATTTCGTTAAAATTTCACGCAAATAGGCGATTTAGTCGAAAATTACAATTGAATATAATTATATCACTATCTAGTAATATTTAATTATTTTATAGGCTTAAAGTTATAGTTTTAAAGTTTCGATCAAGTTTGGATTCTATTTCGAGTATTTGCGCGCACATCGGATTTAGCGTTTTTGCACGCGATTCAAGTTTTAATAGATTTTTCTATAGTTTTTATTACTTATAATATATTCAAATTTATAATCTATTAAATTTTTACCTTACTCGACTTTAATGACTTATCAAGTCATCTACAATATTAGGGTTCAATTCTACTCTTAAATAGCTAAATTTGCGGGATTTATAGCTACATTGTCGCTATCATATTTATTGTCAATACTTTTATGTTGATTAAAAGCATAGGTACATTTTATCTCATCTAGTTGAGTTTAATTGATTCTATTAACTTTAACGTTAAGGGTGTATAAGTCATTTTATACTAAATTTGGTTCAAACGTCATAATCTTGATACATCAATTATCTTTAATTGAAGTTAGGAAATTTACACCTTGAATAACTTAATGTAAGTACAAGTATAAGTAGAGCTAACAAACACCAACACAACTTAGACCCAACTCACCAAGAGCATAACTAACAACTCAACTCAACTAAACTTAGAATGACGAACATAACATAATGTCACCAAACAATGGGCAAGACTCAACATAATATATCATAGCATCTATTGATTATTGAAAAAGATAATTTATTAGTCCCATAAGAAACATATATGCATTGAGTATATATGTATTACAATTTGCATGTTTTAGGCATTTCTTCTTTTCATACGTTACAACTCACTATGTATGGCTTGATGAAGTAGTTTTGTATTTGAGTTTTTTCCATAAAGACATTAAAGTTTATTATTCTAACTATGGTATTACTATTGTTGCAAAGATGATCAAGGTAGACTTGCTTTGGTTTGCTTATGCAATTTTGATAAATAAATTTTGTTATTGAGGCTAACATTCTACCTTAAGTATTTTGAAGTTGTTAATATATTTATATTATATACACCAATATATTTTTGTTATTATTATAATGAATATTTTGGTCAGCTTGAGAGGTGTCTTAATTAGCTTGAGAAGCATTTTGATCCACTTTCCAAGTCTATTCAGTCTTTCACAACCATTATTTGATTATTTTCTTCTTATTTAGTTTCTATTATTGACTTTTGGGAAATTTTCTTTTGTAAAGGTTGGGGTCATTCAATTACTTCTCTACTTATTTATTAATTTTATGCTACAGACTTTCATTTCATCAAATGTGATTCAATTAATGTTGATGGGTGATAAGTATAAGCGTGTCTTTATATACATATATCTATACATATTGTTCTATACATAGATATATTTTTATGTTAGTATCTTAAATCATCCTTCATTATTGTTATCGATTAGCCTCTTTGTCTATTTTCTTTCAACATGTTCCTAAACTTCAATTCTAAAAGTATAATAAATGATTACATTAAAAGGGATAAGTTTAATCAATTATACCCTCATTCTCCATCATATTGCTCCATAAATTTCACAAACCCCTAACTAAGGCATACTATATAAGGATAAGAGAAAAACAAAAAGGAAAACAACACAAAGAAGCATATAGTTAGATCTGGATAGTAAATAAATATTAAGTGTAATAAAAACATAGTGATAAAAAGAAAGTAAGATAAATGGTACAAATCAAGGAAGCAAAATTACGATAACTAAAGTAATTTATTTGCTTCAATTCAAATCACACCTGTCTTCTCCCTACTCTCTTCACATCTTACAGTTCTACTGATCCATCACTTATGTTTTTTAATAGATCCATAACATAAGCTCTATAACTGTGTGAGTTTGCCTTTCCTTGATCACAATTGAAGCTCCCTAGTAGAAGAAAAACCCCGAAATAAAGAGATAAAAGGTATATAGAGTGAATGAAAAGGAAAACTAAAACTACTCTCATTAATGCGGTAACAATATATATATATATACATGCACACACAATAGTTCCTAACTAACTATTTCTAAAAGTGCTGAGCCAAAAAATAAACAACTGCTATAAAAACAACTAATTGTAATAAATAGAAGATGTTGATATGCTGTTAATCCCCCCTCGAGTTGGCGAGTCATACAACACCAACTTGGACCACAAGTAAACCAATTGATGTTCAGGCAAAGATTTGGTACACAAGTTTGCTAATTGTAGCTTGGATGGCATGTGAACAGTAGTAAGTAACCTTGAAGAAATGTGATCTCTTACAAAGTGTACGTCAATGTTAATGTGCTTAGTGCAAGTGTGAAGACAAGAATTTTGTGCAATCAATATAGTAGATTTTTTGTCTCATTTCAAAGGAATGGGAGTAAAAACATGAACATGCATGTCTAGCAAGATGTAAGAAGTCCATAGCACTTCTTTAGCAATTGAAGCAAAACTCCTATGTTAAGCTTCGATGGATGAAGTAGACATGGTACTCCATTCTTTTCATTTCCATGAAACCAATGTCAAACCTAACAAAATACAATATCCACTAATGGATTTTTGGTCCATGAAATTAGCTGCCTAGTTAGAATCAAAATAGGCATGAAGAGAAAGATCATTTGTAGCTGAGTAGAACAACCTAAGAGATAAAGTTGCTTTCAAAGATTTAAGCACACATAAGGTAGCTTGTAGATGAAGAACACAAGGCTTAGATAAAAACATGCTAAGGTGATGCATAGCAAAGCTTATATCCGGTCTCGTAGAATTAATATATGACAATTTGCCCACTAGATGTCTCTAAACGGTAGGATTATCTAGTAAAGCTCCCTCGTCACTGTCAAGTTTAAGTCCACTAAGAAGTGGAGTTTTGGTTGGTTTTGAACTAATAAGACATGTTTCCTGTAATACATCTAATAGAAACTTGTGTTGATTAATCAAATAGCCTTCTTTAGTACAACAAAGCTCTAAACCGAGAAAATACCTCACGTAACCCAAATCTTTGATAGTAAATGCATTATGTAACCTTTGTTTTAAATCATCAATCATTCTTGCACATGATCTAGTAATTAAAATGTCATCAACATAGAGCAACGATGCCAATAAAAACATCACTACTTTGTTGCACAAATAGGGAAGTGTCATGTTATGATTGTAAAAAACCAAAAGACGATAAAAATCTAGAAATTTCAAGACTCCATTGACAAGAAGCCTGTTTCAACCTGTATAAGGATCATTTCAACTTGCAAACTTGGTGTGGTTATGCTTTAGTGTAATCTTCCAATGGAATCATATAAATCTCTTCATTTATACTACCATGAAGGAAGGCATTATTTACATCAATTTAATGTAGAGGCCAAGAATAAGATACTACCATGACAATAAAGATCTGAACAATGTTTAACTTAGCAATAGGTGAAAAAGTTTCATGAAAGTCTTCCTCTTCTTTTTGTGTATATCCCTTAGCAACCAACCTAGCTTTATACCTCTCAACACTTCCATCTACCCTATATTTTACTTTGAAAATCCATTTACATTCAATAGGCTTCTTTCCTTTAGGAAGTGAAGTAAGTTCCCAAGTTTCATTGGATTCTAATGCATTCAATTCTTTCTCCATGGCTTCTACCCATTCTTTGTGCTTAATTGCTTGAGAGTAATTAGAAGGTTCTTTGCTAGATAACACATGAGCTAAAGAAACTAAGTATTCATGAGGATAATTTTGAAAGGAATGAACACAAAGCAAAGGGAATTTAGCAATATGTGATGTATGTTGCAATGAAGGTGGTATAGTAAAGAAGTTTGAATGTACCATATGCACAAAGTCTCTAAGCCAAATAGGTGGACAACTGACTCTTGATGACCTTCCAATAGGATCAAAATTAGAAGTATCAGTAGTAATAAGAGGATACGAAGGCTAACTTATTTAAGCAGAACTGGATGGCTTTGTTTCAAACAACAACTAGTTTATAGGTTGGCTTATGATAGAATCTAATGTACTATAACCAAGAAGGTTAAGATTAAGACATGAAGAGTATGTAGGACTTTCCTTCAAAAAAATCATAGCAAGACCACTAAGACAAACTATCAAGATTAGACTTTTTGAAAGAAAATATATCTTCAAATATATATATATATATATATATATATATATATAGATGTCTATTGACAACAATTTGTTTAGTATAAATATTATAATCTTTAAAGCCTTTAGTTCTACTTACGTAGCCAAGAAAGATACAATTAGAGGCCTTAAGATCAAACTTATCTCTTTTGGGGCCTAAATAGCTAACAAAACACAAATAGCCCATAACTTTGAGATTGTTATAATTGGGAACTTACTTGAACAACAATTCATAAGGTGATTTCCAACCAAGTAACTTCATAGGCATAATGTTTATAAGATGAGTTGTAGTAAAGTTGCAGTAAGAATGCACTCACCCCAAAAATTCTTAGGTAAGTTTGCATGAAGCCTAAGTGCTCTAAAAGTGTCTAGCAAATGGCGATATTTCCTTTCTACTCTACCATTTTGCTGAAGGGAGTAAGGTGTGGTAAACTAATGTAAAATCCCATGACTACTTAAAATATCTTGATAGTTTTTAGAAACAAATTCACCCCTATCATCTTATCTAACCATCTTAGGAGTTACTTGAAATTGATTAATAACATACTCAATGTGTTAAGCAAGTATAGAATGTACTTAATACTTATGATGCATTAAGTATGTCCAAGTAGCTCTAGTGTAGTCATCAACAATCATAAGAAAATAAGTAGCACTACACAAAGATTGAACATGGTAAGGACCCCATACATCAAGATGCAGCAATTCAAAGGCAAATGAAGCTTAACTACAACTAGCCTTAAAAGGAACTCTATGGAATTTTGCTTGATGACATGTGAAACATCAAAAATTATTAAAATTGACATTTTTACAAACTTCTAAATGCTACATCTTAGAAACTAAACTATGTCCTAGTCTTTCGTGCAATAGCTAAACATCTTTATTTTATAAACCAAGATGAACAAATGACAGTGACATTGTCTCATTAAGTGGAGTGTCTGTTGGAACCACACAATGATCCAGTAGATCTCGACCAAATTCTACTATATTTACAAGTCTTCCTTTGTCATGAGGCCTTTTTCCCTTGTACTAGTCAAGGTAGCCTACAAGTTTAAAGCAAGATTCCACTACATAAACCTCTACCTTACAGTATTTATAAATTATCCCTTTATTTACCTTCCTCTTATGAATAGCTGACTTATTACCAAACAGTGCATGTAATTGATTTCCCATTTTATTCACCACAAAAGCAGAAGCATCATAATCTGCACTCAATATTCTAGAAACTTACCTTTTCTTTTCAATTTGTTACATTAGATAATAAGTGTGGTTCACTGATGTCAATGGTTCCATGGACAAGATTTGGTTCCTTATCCCTTTGTAAGCCTCATTTAAGCTCATCATCAACTGTAATAACCTATTTTGTGACTCAAACTCAATAATTTTCTCCTTAAGAGTACACTTGCAATATTCCATTCTACCATACTCATAAGTAAGAAAAGTATGCAATTCTTATAATTCTAACCAGCAATGCTTGAGTTTATTAAATTATACACTAAGTGACTGATTGTTCTACCTTAGATTTACTATTTCATGTTGAATTTGAAAGACTAGAGGACCATTGGCTATGTCGCACTGCTCTTTAATCTCTTGCCACAGCTCATAAGCCAATGTAATATACAGGAAGTTTTGTGCCATTTCACTAATCATGGAGTTAAGTAACCACAACCTAACCATAGAGTCGCACTAGTTCCATTTAACTAAATGTGCTGACACTTCTTTAGATTTCACTATAGAACCATCTATGAAACCTAACTTAACCTTTGCTCCAAGACCTAGTTTAATAGACTTACTAAATGATATATAATTTGTTCCACTAAACAAAATATTTCCTATACACATACTAGGAGAATCAGAACTCAAAAGGTAATACGGATCAATATTAACTAACTCTCCTTGATTCATTACCAATTCTCCAATATGAGAAAATAGATCAAGTACCCGATAGTCGCTCTGATACTATGTGTGAGTTTGCCTTTCCCTGATCACAATTGAAGCTCTCCAATAGAAGAAAAACTCTTAAACAGAGACATAAAAGGTATACGGAGTGAATGAAAAGGAAAACCAAAACTACTCTCATTGATCTAGTAACAATATATATATATATATATATATAGCAGTTCTTAACAAACTAACAACTTAACTAACTATTTCTAAAAGCGCTGAGCTAGGAATAAAATATAGTTGTAAAAACAAATAATTCTAATAAATAAGAGATGTTGATATTCTATCAATAACACCCCAAAACTTAGGACTTCATAACATGCTATGTGTCTTTACTTAGTAATAATATGCAAAGATTCAATACCTATATAGAATCCATAATTAACTTGCATAAGCTACAAATCTTATAAGAAAATAAATTACCAATAACATATCTGAGTGGTTCAATGAATCTTCCTCTACATCTACAAAGCACAATACATGAGATCAATTAAAATCAACATCAACATAACCTACAAACAATTGGATTCTACAATGGAAATAATAGCAAAAAAGAAAAAAAAATGGCAAAACATACTAATAACCAACCAATTAACTATAGTTTATCTCTACCATATAAACAAAAATTAGAAAATACATTAAGCAATACATAGGTCCATACAAAGTTTAACAATAGGTCTCACAATTTCCCCTATTAATTCACATAAAAACATACATACTCTACATCCTATCCATCCTGAATATAATCTAACCTAGGTTCCTCATAGGCTACAACCTCGTCTAACATACTTACAGTTGAAAAACAAATGTTTTGCAACAAGTGAGCCTAAGCCTAATAGTGAGTACCACAACCAACATGCGTACATGCAAAATATCACAAGCGTTTTAATTGAATAAAATAAATTAGACAATCGATTTATTATCTTCTTTAAGTTGAGCAAATGACAACATCAGTAATAAGGATATATATATACACTTAATATGTACTTAGGAATTGACACTTTTAACTCTAATACAAATACATACATATGTATGGTGTTGGGAACTACCACCATTAGCACCAACACCCATGAGTCTATGAGTCATCCTATATCAACTTAGATCATTTCAATAAGCATCTCCACAAACACCACATACAAATCATCAAGATGCTCCCTAATGTTCTACCACCACTAGTTCGTAAGCCAAGTCATGCATAAGAAACAAACAAATTAAGCCACATAATTATTAGTTTCATTTCTTTCTAACCCAATATACACAACCATCAAACAAAGTAAATACATACCTAGTAAAGGGGTCGCAATAGGTAAGGTAACAAGGTCACTCTTAAGACCTAACATTAAATACAAGTCATTAAATTCTAGCATTGTCTTAGTCTCTTATAATTAACATTCATTTCAACTCTTTGCAATCCCTTCAACGCAACTTGTTGATCTCTTACTCAAGCTAAAAGAAATGAATAGTTGAGAAACCATAGGCTTGAAACCATTAAAATAGTGTGTTGAGCATTAAAAAAAATTATGTTAATGACAAATTTTATTAATAAACTAAAGAAAAGGAACAAAGAACTTACAGACCATTGATAAGATGAACCGACTAAATGGTCTAAGAATTACCATTCAACTAGTTCATACTAACGATCTATGATCCAACATAAACCAAACTAGCCAGACAATAATCCTTAAACTAGTCTAACGATTACTGTCATGATCCTAAGGGAGCTTAGTAGAATTATCTAAAATTTTCATATTACATGTGCACCCGCAATACAAAAACCATATTGCATGTCAGAGATTGCAAGACTCTAAACAATTAGTCACCAAAGTTTTCAATTTTTAATTTAATTAACTTATTATAACATATGAGTGACTATGGATATCCGATATTCCACAATTCACCAGAACCATAGAGAATCAATATCTCCTACCAAATGCTAAGATAAGGTAATAAAATTCTAAAACTTAAACTTATGAAAGTTATAAAATCTAAATATAGTATTAATAATTATATATATAATAAATCAAACCAAATATATAGTTTGTCCTTAGATTCTAACTTCTATGTATCTCAACGCTAGTACTTAACACTCAACTCTTAACCTACGCTCGATTATCTAGCAACCTACAAGAGAAAGCTATTGGGGAGTAAACTACAAGAGCTTAATGAGTTATTTTTCATATTATACCAGTAGGCTGGTTACCAAATAGTTTATCAACAAACATATGAATGCATGAACAAGTAGTATGTCAAACAATATATATGCAATTGACCAGTGCTACATACAATATTGGATTTAATGACTTCCGAAGTAAGGGTTGGAGATACATCAACACCAATCACAACTGGCCTCTAGCACTTAGGGTTTTTAACCATAAATTTAAATTATGTATTTCACAAAATACATTCTCATTTTAAAGGAATCTAGTAATGCATAACATCTCAAGTCTAGTGGTGAGGTTTCCCTCATAGTCCACACTTACATCCTATAGCGATGGTCTCTAGATATGACCCCCAATTACCCATGGTTAATGTTTCCAATGCCAACTAAACCAGTGAACCAAGAGTAGGACTTTGTTGTACCAATGCTCCTGCACTATACTAATCAAATCATATGAGAATTTATCCCTCCAAGGCCCTTCATTACCAACTGCGTAAGGTGACGGCCGAAACATTATATGCAATTCGTGCTTTATGCATGATCCATATAATTTAAGCTAAGTCGTATGTGAATAAGTCAATTTATGAGGTGAACAATCAGTATCAATAAACCGTTTAATTATACAGTAATAAGTCAAGCAGCTAATTATTAAGCTATTATGTTTTACAACATTTTACACAATATACAACCAATATTCAGGCACATGCATAACTCAAACACCCATGCATCAAATTATTAATATTTACTTTAGGTACACTAATTATAAGCACAAAACAGGTATAAAATCATCAAGAGTATTCACTTAGTCATTGAGTCTATCAATGGTCGTAATATTCTACTAAATAAGTCGATATCAATATTAGAATCACCTAATATTTAAGGAATATGAAAAGTAATGAGTATCTTAATAGAATAACAAATCTATTCATATATTTAGTATTAACTACTTAAATTAACTATCTATTCTTATGAAATGTTCAGTTCGAGATTTTTCGTTAATCGCGTATAATTTTTTTAATTTAGTTCAAATTTTTATAAACTTACAGTCAATTTTAATCGTTTTTTGACATACTTTTTCGTAACAGGTTCCATTTTGGACATTGTAACTCGCAATTTCGACTATAATGTAAAAATATTACGATATTCATTATTTTGACTTAAATAATTATAAAATATTATTTTAAGCTTTTCTTGGTAAAATTATGGTTTAATAAATATTTAAATCTTATATTTTGTAATTTTCTTATTTTTAAGTCTATTTTACTATAATTACTTATTTTTNGATTACTTTATCCCATCAACATTAATGTATTATCTTGCATTGGATTTCCTCTCTCTTTTTCATCTTTAAAACACTCCAATTGTTGATTTTGTTAGAAGCTTTACGTTTGGAAATCGAAACCACTATTTTCCTACTTTTCAAACAAGAAAACAAATCAAAACCAAGGAACACTTGCAACTATATTCTCTCCTTCTTTTGACTGTAAACTTCCATCTTTTCTTTTTTTTTTCAATTTTATAGAAAAACTTAAAGACATCAACTAAAAGAAAAAGCCTAAAGATCTTTGTACAAGAATATTCTATAAGTATGTTTTATTATGTATAGTGTAAGTATTTTGTAATAATCATTTCCATATGTTCTTTACATACATGTCTCTTAGAAATTATATGTAGTTTAGTAATTCTTTGTATATGTATAGTATATAGGATATAGTAATTTCTACAAATACTTTGCATATTATCCTTAATGATATATGTATATAAATAAAGAAAATACATAGCATATATATACATATTATATAAGTAAAGAAAATACATAGTATACATATGCATGTTATATGTGTATACATACATGTACATCTACATAAGTTCTTATGCAAATTATTTGTAGAAATTACTATATCCTATATACTATACATATACAAAGAATTACTAAACTACATATAATTTCTAAGAGACATGTATGTAAAGAACATATGGAAATGATTATTACAAAATACTTACACTATACATAATAAAACATACTTATAGAATATTCTTGTACAAAGATCTTTAGGCTTTTTCTTTTAGTTGATGTCTTTAAGTTTTTCTATAAAATTGAAAAAAAAAAGAAAAGATGGAAGTTTACAGTCAAAAGAAGGAGAGAATATAGTTGCAAGTGTTCCTTGGTTTTGATTTGTTTTCTTGTTTGAAAAGTAGGAAAATAGTGGTTTCGATTTCCAAACGTAAAGCTTCTAACAAAATCAACAATTGGAGTGTTTTAAAGATGAAAAAGAGAGAGGAAATCCAATGCAAGATAATACATTAATGTTGATGGGATAAAGTAATCATTTCCTTTGTTTTTTTCCTTTCTAAATGTAACACCTAGAGAGAAAGAAAAAACGCATGGGCAATTGTTTACTTTTGGAAATCTAGCGTGGAGAATAAGAAAATAGGAGAAAGAAAAATAAAAATATTTAATTTTTTCCAAATGCAAAAATTATATATTTAGTATTTATATAATAATATTGAAATTTTATAAAAATTTATTAATTTAATTGTTACATGTTACATTTATAATATTCACGAGTTATTTCAATATGTTCGCCAAAATTTATACACAATTATGCATATTAGTCAATAATTATAATCGAATAAGGTTTTATTACTATTAAGTTATATTTATTCATTTTATAAGCTTAAAGTTATAGTTTTAAGGTTTTTGTACATGATTTAGGTTTAAGCAAAATTTTAGGGTTTTTATCCTTTGTATTATATTTAAGTTTAAAATTTTAGTTAGTTTTAAATTTATCAACTCTATTGAGTTAAGATAATTACCTATAACATTTAAATCAATTCGTTACCTAAAATGTTAAATTTGTGAGGTTTACAATTACTACTATTCTATAATTTTTGTAGAACAGTACCTTTGAACATGCATAGAACCTCACCCAAAACTCTTTCAAACTCCATTCTTCCTTCAAGAATCTTTTACAGTTGAATTACTACATCAATAACCCTCACTTTAACATGTAAAACATCATTATATCACACCCCGATATAGTGGAATCCAACCCTTCATCACTATAATGTAATGCACAGCTCCAACTATCACAATCTGAAGGGGAGTCAAATCGTAACAATACTATCATGTAATATGGGAAAATCCGAGATTAAGCACCATCCTTGATTAAAGGCCTTCGACGTACTATACGAGGCATTTCACAATTATAACTTTCTCCTAGTAACTAGTATTACATAATAGTTAAGCACATAATATTAAATCATTACATCCAATTAAAACTAAAATAAACATAAATAAGAGGGAATATGAGGTTTTCCTTTAACAAAAGTCATACGGTACTGGGATAAGTTATCACTAGTAGTCCAAGCTACTTAATAAACTAAGGATTCTTAATAATTAAAAATAGGTGAATTGTTCACTCAAGCTCTCATTTTCTTCATACTAGTCAACCCCTGATAGTGCAACTAACCTCAGGCATTCGCTCTAGCCAAAAATCTTACTACAATAATAAACTATAAGGAGGTAAGCTCAACTACTTGGTAAGTAACCTTCCTACCTTACTAACAAACAATATCAAATAAGTTATTAATCAAGTGTATGAATGCATGAACAAGCATATGTAATGTAACAGTATATACAATCGGTTGGTAACTGTATACAGCACGATTTTAACGCCCACTATTACCCAAGTTAGGAAATATATTTAGGCACGTCAAGACCCAAGTATCCACATCCAATACAACATCTCTTATCAATAATGATAACTTCAATAGTAGACATGACACTGCATGACCTCAAGCAGAAGGCGACACTCCTTAGAGCCAATTAGTTCCCAAAGGTCAAGACAAGAACATGTCATACAAAATACGTCATATGATAACTATTACAGTACACAATATATTAAATATGGATCCATCCAACATGATCTCCCATTCTACTACGTGGTATTGATGCCCTTTAATTCATGTTATATGATGCAATGTATGTCCAATTCAAGTAAGGGTTGAATATTTATTAACTCAAATTCATGGATGGCCAAACAATTATATTCAAACACTTCAATATCCTGAATTCTAATGCAATAAGCATAGACGTTCATAATATCTTAAGATGTTTTGCAAGCAAGATTAATCATAACAAATACATGCAATATCTCATATGCCCCACCATGTAACAAGTTCAATTATCTAATATAATTAGATAATTTACTAGCTACAAGCACCAAACAAGTAAAGCAAGAGGCGATATACACACTTAGCCATGACACTCAGCAATCCTGCAATCCTAGTAGTCCTTGACTGCATTGCATTGGTTAACTAAGCTTATTACTCACTAACCTTATTTTAGTTATTTTCGTAATTCAAACCTATATTCCTCATTTTAACTCCATTTTCAGTAATTTTATAGTCATTTTCATCGTTTTTTAATGTTCTTTCATTTAGTGAGGTTATTTTTTAGTTTTTAGGTCAACAAGTTTTTGATTTAAGCCTTATAAGGTCGTAGGCCCAAATGGTAAGTTAAGTCACTTTAGGATTTAAGCCTAGTTTTGGGGCCTTAGGCTTAGTTTTTGACCCTAGGCCATATACTTAATAATTCGAGCTTTCCTTTAAGTATTTTAATTGGAATATTTCTATCTAACACTTTAAATTTTTTTAATGTAGGCTTTGGTGATACTCTTATGAGCCTAAATGGGCCCTTTTTTTAAGTTTAAGGCTCTAAACCCCTAAAGCCCTATGGTGGGTGTCTTAAATGGACCTTTAAGCTTAGTGAACATCTTAATTAACTCATTCTAAGCCCTTTAACCTAAGTTTTAGATCTGCTTACTTATCCATATGGGCTCTAAAGTTAGTTCTTTTGGGCTCTTTGAGCCTAAATTACATTTTGGGGCCTTAAACTTAAACCCATTTTAAGGCCTTGAACTTAAACTTACTTATCTTTTCGAGCTTAAGCTCAACATTGGACTTAAGTTTAGCCTACTTTTATTAGGTTTACAGGTCTAGACATTAAACTTATAGTGGTTATTAACACTATTTTTAAGCTTCTAATCACTAACTAAACTAATTTAGGGCCTTAGTTATAATTTAGCCTACTTAACTTGGTTAATTAAATCCTAAATTACACTTAATGCTAAATAATCATGTTATTAAGTTAATAAATTAAATTTTATAGATCTAATGGGTTCATGGAAGTGGCAACCACTTAGTGTTCTTAGGCCCAATTCTTCGATTTTCATACAACACTTGTTTTTATGGTGATTTTACTTAAGTAACCTATGTTTTTACTCATCTATAACTATAATCATAACATAAAAATATGTATACAAGTGTTGTGGTGTTATGTAAGGAATCGGGGTTTCATCACACTTCCTAATGATTTAGTCATAAAATCAACACTACACTACCTTACTTACTAGTATTATAACTCTTACCAAAGTATGTTTTCTTTTACTAACCCTCACTTATTCTTCATGAAACACCCTAAAACATCTAGAACATTGCTGTAAAGTAAAGTTTATCCATGAATACGTAATTTCTCAACACTATCCTATAAGAAAACAAAAGGAAAACCAACCTAATCACTTACCGAAGCAAGGGTATGGATGGCCTCCTTATGTGTGTCGTGAGCTTTGTGTGTATACAAGGGTGTATGTATGTATCAAAAGGCTAAGGGAATGTGTGTGGGTAGCGTAAGGCTTGGTGGTAAGTGGTTTGGAGTGGTGGTGGCAATGGTGTAGTGGTCAGCAATAGTAGGTGTGTGGTGGCCAAAGGAAGAAGATGGAGAGGATTTTAAGGTTTGATTTTTTTAAGAGAGTTTGTAAGGGTTTATGTATTTAGAAAATAAGAAGAATGAAGGATCATGTCCTATTAAGATACAAGATATTTTAAGGTCATTAGTGCATTTGTCTCTTGGTCCTTAATTAAGCTTAACTTGTAGTTAATTAAGATGTAATAAATGTTGGTTAAGGATTAGGGTTTGTTTAGGGTGACTAATGGTAGTTAGGCATAATTAGGCTAGTTAAGTGCAATCAAGGTGCATTTAGGGTTTTGGTTAGATTTTTGATAATGTATTTTAGTTAATTTTAAGAACTCATACGATATCCATTTATAATAATTTGATTTGCGTATGAGCTCAAAAGTTAAGGTTTTAGTTGTTTAGTGATATCAATCACTTTTGTTATTAGATTTAAACTTACTATTAGTGTTTATTTGTGGTGTTAAGATATTTGATCATTTAACTAAGGCTTAATGATCTTTTTAGGATTTTATTATCTTCCTAGGGTTTTTCAAGTATTAGGGTTCCTAAGATTCTTTAAGTATTAAGGTTCCTAGGGTTCTTGTTCGTTTGGTTAAGATTTTAAGGCTTTACTTTGTTTAAGGTTCAATTCTTTTACATAGGGTTTTATTATTATGTCTAAGTGCTTCTAGGGACTATCCAAGGACTTTTTCATCTAACTTCACTTTTGGGTTGTTGAAATTTCATAGGGTTTACATTAACAACAACATATGATAAAACCTTAAAGAAAAACAAAGAATAGCATAGAACTTACTTGGATTATCTCAAGATTCACAACATTAGATGTAATAATCATTCATTTTTGTAGAAAAACACATTTCTCATCTTATCTTAACTTTGGCCAAAAGAATTAAAAACTTGTCTTCAATAAACATGAAACCAAATAACCTTAAACACCCCATGACAAAATGTAACTTGCCTTAAAATTTCCTTAAAGGCTATTCTTTCCTAAAAAATCGCCTTGCTTACTATAAAACTTCATAGTTTCTTGGATCATTTTGAGGGGTAAAAGGGGAAACTGCTTAAGGAAATAAGGGAGATGTCATGAGGAAGAGAAAGGAGAGAGAGGGAGGGGAAAAAGAAAAGAAATGTATTTTCTTTATTAGGGGGAAGGGGGTTGAAAATTATAGAAATTACTAAGATGACCACAATTATAAAAGGATTTAATAAAGTGCAATTCTTTTAGGAATAAAATTTATAAAGTATTTTTATTTATTTAAAATCCATATACTAAAACATATATACACACAAACTGTTAATAAAATTATTTAGGGATGGAAACGTATTATGAGTGAAAGTTGAATAAGTGCTAATAATATTGCTTTAGTTAATGAAAAAATTAATTAAGATTAATTCATAAATTAATACTCGAAAAGTTAATAATCTCTTTAAAATAATATTTTTTTCCAGTCCTAACTTAGGCCAGTTTAAGAATACCATTATATAAATCCATAGTTTTGTCAATATCATAAATTAACAATTCTCTAAAATTACAAACATAACTAGGACAACTTAGTCAAATATGAATCTATAGTTTGTTTTTCTTTTTTTTTTTTTGTTGGAATTTAAGTCTAGGTAGATTCACCTCTAAGTTTTCTCATTATATTCAAAAACTTTGGTGCTATGTTCTCCAATTACGATAAAAAAATTGTGAAGAGTTATTACCACTATAAGTGCTTCCTTTCATGTGATTGGTTCCAAATGTACTAAATCATCCTCAACATGATTTTCAATAACAGTAGCCACAATTTCTTCTAAGCTTTAGACATTTAAACATTCATCATTTTCACCTAAGTAATCCAACGGTTAATTGACACCCATTTTGTTGTAGCAATCAAGATCATTAATCATTTTCTCAAGCTCGTGAATGCCTTCTATAGAAGTTACTTCATTTAAGTTCCTTCAGCTTGCTTCATCCATCGAAAGGATTTTCAATGTCAAAAGCAATTTGCTATTGTCTTTTGTTGAACATTTATCATCCAAGATGAGATTGCAAAATTGATGGCATCTAAAACATTAATCTTTTCTAGATTAAAATTTCCCAACTCATAGCCTTCCAATATCGTACGGTAAAATCTCATATGGTAATGCATCTTAAAAGTTCTTATTATCTTAATGTCACCTGGTTAGATTTTTTATGTCATGATAGGTGGGGAAAAACAAAAACTCAACATTTAATAGCCCTTTAATATTTCTTGGATAGGTTGGACAATTATATACCACCAACAAAACTCTTCTACCATGTATTTTCTGGTCCAGCTAACGATCATATTTGTCAAAAAGCATGCTAATCATCCACACTCTTTTGTTAGTACAATATTGACAATTTAAGTTGTTCATATTTGACATTCTTCAATCAACCTAGCTTTGCCTACTTTCTAATAATCCATAAAGAAAATTTTTCTGAGCCATCCTTATTGCAACAAATAAAAATATTAAGCCTTTCTTTGTCTTGTTTTCTTCCTTTAGGTTACTTTGTTGCAAGAGAATGATTAGCTTGTAACTTGTAAAACAAACCATTTTTGTCATTTATAGTTGTTAAGATCTCAATTCTACCCTCGCAATTTTAAGATTTTATGATTTTAGAAAGCTCTTTTAAGTTAATTTGAGTATCAACTCGTTTTCATATAGAAATCTACATTTTTAATCGAGTGGCACATAAATTCAGTTGAAACTCGCATGTTTAACCAAGTTTACCGACTATACACATCTAAGTTGAATTGACTAAAAAATAAAAAAGTACAATTAAGCTTTTGCAAGTCATTGATTGTTAAGGTAGTACATCATCTTCCCTATTGTATTCCATTTTTTTTTTTTCTCTTGCATTCTTCCTTAGTCTCTTTTTTGATGTTCATAACCTTCATTTGAGTTTCAACTCCAATAAATAAGTTTACAAGGAAAACTATATGCTTTTGTTTATACCATCAATAACTTTAAATGAATTTAAAAGTTTGATTTTCTTTAATTCATTTCTTTTCATTTTCCAAAAATATAATAGAAAAAAGTTTAATTTTGACTTTACTTGTTCTTCTTTTATATATGTTAGACAATATATTAAGAATTTTTCATGAAAAAAGTTGTTAATTTCCTTGTTTCTTTATCTCCATCATGTACTTCCAATTTTCACTAACTACTATAAACACACCTACAATTTTTTAAAGCTCTTTTATATGGGTTGTAGAAACATATATTTCTATGTTTCAACTTTACATTTCAATTTTGCAAACCCTCTATCGATTTTAAGTAGAATCATGAGTTTGATAACATCGTCCACATTAAAAACATCTTCCATAATGAACTAGTCTATTTTTTTCCTTTATGAACTTCAATTTCTTCTCCATTTCCTATGTATCAACCAAACCACTCTCTTTGAAATGATGAAATGACTTCATACCATGTCTTAGATAGAACTTCTTAAGCCAACCTTGATAAAAAGTTGTACTCAAAAGGCTGTTGAGGGTATAAAAGTTTCGTCATCTCCCTTTCCTTCTCCAAAATTTGCTCTCCAGTTACACTCGCACAATCTTAGTATCAAACACTTCAAAATAAGTATAGCATTAGTTGTACTTTAACTAACTTTCAAATGATATTTTTCATTAAGCCACTGATGTAAATCTTTTTTACTACATGTAGAGTGATTTCTCTTACACTCACATAATGCTATACTTATTTGATCGGTCATAGTTGATTTTTGGACACTTTTTAGATGAAAAGTCATTATTGGGTATGATTTTGAGAATTTTTCTATATTGTTTACATAGTAGTTTCCTTCATTATCATACGTTAAATATATTTAGTTATAGTGTAATAAACCCATAGATGTGAGTGACTTATATTGAACTTTATTTAATTAGTCAACATAATGAATATTGTTTAAGTATTAAAAAAATACTATTTATGTACTTATTTTCACAAATATATATATGTACAATGAATTTTCTTTTTAAAAGAATTCACAAAATATGATACATATATTACTAATATATAATGATTTTTTATGTAATTAAAATTTACATTAACCCATAAAAGGCTTAAGGCAACACTTATTTTGCAACATCTTAAAAACGTATTGCCTATAAAGTTCAATTGCAATGAAATTTTTCAATGTTCCTAAAAGGGATGCCTAAAGGCAACACCTTTAAGCAACAATGGAACAAATGTTGCAATAATGAATCTACTATAACAATATGGCAACAAATACATTGTGATGCTGATAATTTTTTCAAAAAAAAGCAACAAATTATATCAACCATTGCCTTATCTTTAGAAATTTTTGTAACCATTTGTAAAATTGATGCTCGTATTAGGAAAGTATGTAACGTCAGTAAAATAGCTATTAACTTAATAAAGCAATCCATTTACAAAATTGCAATTTCAACTATTATAAAGAGTAACTAACTCAAAAGTCACATAAACAAAAGTTGTTACTAAAAAAAAATAAAATAATTAGTAGCAATTTTTCTCATTATATTTAATCTCAAAATAGTTCTTACTCAAAAAAAAAAAGTAAAGATAAGGAAAGGTATTTTCATTCATATAAATTTTACACTTTCAATAGTGGAAAAAAAAAAAGGCATATCCAATTAGTTTAAGAATTGTGGCAACTGTCAAGTCTAAGTACTTAGCCCCTCCATAAATCAATCATCATTTGACCTTAAGAGGCCTTATGACCCAACGATACTTATCAAGCCAGCTAAGTTAAGGCTTCTATTAGGGTCTAACTATTACCTTTTCCTTTCTTAATATCTACTGTTCATATTACAATTGTTGGGGGAAAGGAAATCAAACATGATTCTTTATATTGGGAGATAGATCTTCACATCACTAGGCTACAATAGTCTTGGCTATCGCTTTTTCACAGTAATTTATCTAAACAAATACTTCTTAACATTGTATTAAAAGAGTTCTTAGAAGAAAAAAATAATAAAACTTATCTTATGTATTAAGATAACTTCAAATCCACTTTTATTTAACAAATTTTCGCGTTAAAAACTTATCTTTAATATTAAGATAAGTTCTTAATTTAAGGAAAAAAAATTATCATATGTATTAAGCTAACTTCAAATCATTGTTTATGTAACAACCTTTTACATTAAAAGGTAAAGTTAGTTTATTGTTTAACAAAATTTGGCACAAAGAATAACTAAATAATAATAAATTTTTGTAACAAATCATTTATATGGATATATGATACTATGAAAGATTTTGAAATAGTTTATGTCAAATAATAAAATTTAAATAAATAAAGAAAAAGAAAAAGAAAATATATGAAAAGTTTATAAAATTAAGACTACACATACTAGACATCAAAATTTTTTATGCCAAGTTCTTTCATAAATGTTTTGATGATGACAAAAAGAGTTAAGATATTTAACAAGTTTCTTAAGTGTATAGGTCAATAAACATAGAAATAAGAATTTTGTCTTAATACTGATTTTGAAAATTAGAACCAAAGAGACAAATTCAGAACCTCAAGTATAGTATCAAAAGTTATTGAGCCAAATTATTCGAGAAGTATTTTAGGATTATAGATGTTTGAAGGCCTAACTTCACTTATTAGATATATTTTGATAGTATATCTAACACGTTCTACAAAGTTGGATAATTAAATCCATAGGGATTAATTGATTAATTTAATTATTCAAATGATAAGCTTAATCAAATATGATATTGTATGATAATGAGCAGATTTTATTGAAGGCATTTTATTAGAAGTATCACGAGAATTTTGAAAAATTATCATCAAGATATATGAAGAATTCTAAGGAGTTTAAATTAGATCTTTATTTGAATTCAAAACAAGAATGAATAAAGACATATATATAAAGATATGTTGAGATAAGGATGAACCTTATCCTGTTGATGCAAATTTTTATCAAATTCGAAAGAGTTGTTATGTACATGTTTTTTAAGCTTATTTAATGGAGTACAGATGAGCAAGGTAGTAGCAAAATTATTCTAGAAGTTTCAAAATTCAAATTCAAAGGCTTCAAGCATCAAGATTTGTGCCTAATTTTTAAGAGATATTTGTTTTCAAAAAGGGAATTTGATTTTCAAAAACTAAATTGAAGAAACATAAGAAAAAATCAAAGAAATTTCACAAGAATGCTTATAGATTTCACCAAATAAAGATAAAAGAAGTGAAACATTCGAATTCAAGTGATTTAGGCCCTACAATTTATGGGATTACAACAACCAATGGCTAAATCAAGAATTTTTTTCAAATAACTCAAGATTAACCAAGAGTTATCCAAGATTATAGTAAAGAGAGATTACACTAGAAGATATAAAAGAAGAGAAGTTTAAATTTTTCAATATAGAAATCAACAAATCAAAGCTACATTCATTTTCTTAAAACTTAACATTTAAGAGAATTCAAAATCTAATTCAGAGACAACGTTATCTAGTCTACTTTCATAAAATTTTATTATGTACTTTATTTGAGAGGATCGTTGTATTTTGCCCTCATAGTTTCTGTAATCACTATTGTTTATGTGATAGTTTTTGTATGAGAGAGAGATTCAAATTTCTATAGTTCTATGTATACGCAAGAGTAGCCTAGTGAGACAAAGCAAAAAGGCTTGTAATTGTTTCTCTCTTATTGAAGTTAATGAAAAATAGATAATGAAACAACAACAATTAAGATAATCAAGTCCTTAGCAATGGAGTTGGAAGAATGTAGGAGGTACAAGATCGAAACACTATAAATCTCTTACCTAGTCTTGTCAACCCTCTGTCTTTATATTTTAAGTTTTATTATTGATTATATATTGTTTCATACCTAATCTTGCTTAAGTAATCAAAAGGGACATTTTTACTCTTATTTTTCAAAAAAGTTCAAAGTTTTATTTTTGCCAATTCACCACCTTATCTTTAAGACCTACGTTATATAAAATTTTGAAAAGGTTTTCAATTATAGCTTTTTATAGCCTTTTATTAGTGATACACTTTCACCATTTATGATATTTTTCTTTGTTAGTTATACTTTTTCATTAGTAATACTTCTTTTCTATCAAATCTTTTTTCCTCATGATTATTTATTCAAGAAAAATATTTTCATACAAAAAAGAGTAAATTACATAAATACTCTTGGAATCTTTTGAAATTCCATGAACCTATAGTTTTTCAAGTGTAGTACCTAGACCCCTTAAAGCACATGTGCCATGTAGGAGCCACTTTTTTTGTGTGTTGGTTAATGTTGTCAACCTAGACCAAATGGCTGACTTGAAAATGAGAAGGGGTTAAGGATGGAGAGGGTTAATTAGGGTCGAGAGGGTTAATTAGGGTTAATCCTTGATCGAACCAAGGCAATAAAAATATTATAATATAGTTCGTATTTATTTTATTTATAAAGTAATAAAAATTACCTTTTATTCTTAAGAATTGAAAGTTAAAAGCTTTCAACTTTCAAATATAAAATCAAACGCTTTATTCTTTTCTTTTAGTACGAAGAGACTTGATTTAGGTTTAAGCAACTTAGTTTGGTTTAACTCTTTCTAATCAAACCATGAGTCTTTTAGACCATCAACGAACCCAACCCTGAATTCAATCGAAAAATAAATAAAACTACTTTTTTTATTCAACTCAATTCTATTCCTTGAATAACCCAATTTATCAAATGCCATACTCGTAATAAAATTATAAGGCACATTTTACAAGTTTTGTATTGCATGCAACTCTTAAATCTATGAGGAATGTATGTAATTGATTGTAAAGTATTTACTATGAGCTAGATGTACATCTATTAATAATCCACACATGAGATAGTGTATATTAATATGACCTCTACACGTATTTGCATCAAATCAATTAATTTTGATATAACATGCCAATATGTTATAGCACAAATATATATATATATATGATCATGAGTTATATTTTTATTGTTGTATGAAATTTTGTGCATCTTTTATGTCATTGATTTTCACTAAAAAAAAAAAAACAAGACAAAGAAATACTTAATGATTGTTAAACTAGTAAATAACTATAATAAATGAAGTATTTATCTAAGTGTATTCTTAACTAGAAATCATTATTAGAAAAGAGATAAGAGATATTAATTTGATTTGACTTAGATGTGTAATAGTATATTCAACTAAACATTTTGTTATTTTAAATGATCCTCAATCGGAAATTTTGAATGAAATATTATTTTAAATATGTCATCTTTCCATATCATATACAAAGATATCACATCTTATTAGTCATATAATCAAATATCCGTTTATATTTGATTTTTTATTCTAGAACAAATTAATAATGCTGAGAAAACCCATATTTTGAAAAAAATATATATATAAGGTAAAAAAATTAAATTGTATGTATTGTTGCAATAATACCCTAACACTAAAAAAGTTGAAACTAATTTAAGATTTGAGAGGTGTAGTTTCAAAAAATAGGTCAGCATTTTCCCTCTTTTAATTTCATGTTTTGCCTTGCCATTTCCCTTTCTATTTTCCCTCTCT
This sequence comes from Lumnitzera littorea, assembly GCA_024138015.1. Lineage (NCBI taxonomy): Eukaryota > Viridiplantae > Streptophyta > Magnoliopsida > Myrtales > Combretaceae > Lumnitzera > Lumnitzera littorea. The sequence continues at coordinate 45,022,433 of JAMXBB010000012.1, read as the reverse complement.
TTATTCTCTCTTATCATTCTATCTTTACTTGTCTTACTCTCTATCTCCAGCATATGGAGGCCTCATTTTGCATCACTCTCCAATGGCCCTCATCCAATTTGGCTTCTGATTCACCACCACATTAAAAAAGGTTAGCATTTTGACATGTACATCACTCAATATATTTCGATATATGTTGTTTTTCAGTAGAGGTGTGCAAATGAGTTAAACGGGCCAACTCGACCCAGCCTACTTTGACCCATAGGTTAAATAGGTCGAGCTCATTTGACGTGCTTTTAAACAGGCCAAAAAACCTTGGCCCTAACCTAGTTAAAAAGTAGGTTAAACTAGTCAACCCGTGAGCTAAAGGCATAAATATATTAAACAGGTCAACCTAAATGGGCCTACTTTGATCTATAAGTTAAATAAGCTAAACTCATTTAGCCCGCTTTTAAACGAACTAAAAAACCTTGGCCCAAACACGTTTAAAAAGTAAGTTAAATGGGCTAGCTCGTGGGCTAAAGGTCGCTTGCACTTCTCTATTTTTTAGGTATGATGAGGAGATATATTTATGTACTAAGTCATTCAAATTTGTTATTAAGGATTCTTAAGGAAAATTGTTCTAGCTTAGTTAAGTATGGAAAATGTGGTGAAATTGCAGTTAGAACATAGAACATAATAAATTAGAGTTTTCTTTTTTGTGCTAAATAATAAACTAGGGTTTAAATTTAATATAATTGAGGCATTTATAGTTTTTTATTGGTGAGAATATGATATAATCAAGGTTTAGTGATTATAGTCTTCTATACACTTTTTTTCCAAAAAAGGAAAAAGAAAAATTGAGTTTACTCAATATCCCTTTCATCCCTGTTAAGTATTCTCGGCATTTAGAGGAACATACTGTTTAATTATGCAACCTTTTGGAATTTAAATATGTTTTCAAGATAAACTTGAAATATCAAAAAAATCTTAAATCAAGAATTCAAACATGGAAGAGCAACCTCTTCCCCTAAAATGATATTTTTTCAAATGGTTTAGTCTACCATTTCTTGAATTGATTCTTTTATAAAATCACTTCCCATATTTTAATACCATCTACCAATCTTAGTTTACCCACAATAAATAATTAAGCTTAAGTTAGATCAACCAAACTTAAGATGGAAGGCTAAGTGTTTAATAAATTCTCAACTAATCAAGGTTTCACCTTTTAAGTGGGAATCATGTTTTTTCTTCTTATAATTTAGTGGATTGACTTTGAAGAATGAGTAGAAAAAATAAGACTAACACTTTCTTATTGATGCATCAATTGTGACTCATGTTCATTGTTCATGATTTGAGATTTGTTCGGTTGTTTATAAAACTTGATAAGTGTGAAAGATAGAGTTTGAATCGTAGGTTATTTTCTTTTCCAGTGATTGGTTACATCCATTTGGCAAGTGTGTCATGGCATGTTTGTAAACCCTATTTTTAGTGGGCCTAAGACTTGATTAAGAGTACCTTTCGAACGTTCCTAAAGATCAACTAAACTAAAAAACTTAAGTTTATATTTAGAAACGAATTAAATTTTTACAATTCAAAAGCCAATTGTCAATAAAACCCAAGCTTGAAGAACTGCGAGCTCTAAAGCTACTTAAAACCCTAAACCTTAAAACCATTAAGGAATTTTAACCCTAAATAATTAATCGATAATTTAATTTGAATAATTTCATTCAACTTTATAAAATTTCACAATTCTACAAAAATCAAATCATAAATCACAAAACAATATAAGATAAAAATCCTAAAACAATTTTCTATAAGGCTATGCCCTTATCTACATGCATAAGCCTTACACATAAATAAGTAGACCAACCAATCACCTTAGATAACTTATCAATTGAGAGTTGAAATCATTTATCAATTGATAACTTATCAAAATCTAGTGATAAGACAATTTCCTTATCACCTCTTCACTTATACTACATATGGACAATTTTTCACAAGAATTCATAAGCTTAACTTTAATAAATGTGACAAGACCACTCCATGGCCTAAAAAGACTTCCAATGGCAGATCTAAAAAGGGGAGAAAGGGGGGCCATGCACTTATCTTTCACCCATCAATCACTTCTTCTTACACATCACTATTCACCCCTTAATGCTTACATCATTAAGAGTTGCAATTGTTGACTTTTTGTAAGCTACAAGACAACACTTTCAAGACCTTTAAACACTCATTTTCTCTCCATTTCCAACCGGCCACACTTTCCACCATTTCTCTCCCTTTTAATTTCACTTTCACTTCATCTTTCTCTCCTTTGAAACAAACATAAAAAGGAGAAACAACCTTACCCTACAAAATCCATTTTTCTTCCATTTTTGAAGCTTCACTCACAGCATTTTTGCTCTTGTTCTTGTGTCATTTTCTTTCACCATCTAAGGCCTTTTAAGACCATTAGAATCTTCCATAAACCCCATTCCAAAAGAGCAAAAGATTCGGGTTGCAAAAGGTGGCTAAAAGGAAGAGGCAAAGTTAAAGGCTTAAGTGGAACCTTAGTACACAACCACCAAACTTTGCGTTAAGGACAAGTAAGTGTTTCTTGTGATGTGTGGATTAGTATTTATGTTAGGAGACTTGGATTTCTTGAAGATATGAGTAAGGTTTGAGTTGTTATAGCACCAAAAATCGTTTTAAGAAACAAACCATAAAACCCTTACATGAAGTTGAAATATGAGCATGTAAAGTTGGTGTTATGTATGGACATTTGTTTAATGCTTTGAATGGGAGATTTTAAGTTAAGAAAATCTTGAAATGAGAACTTTAATGGAAGATAAGCATGCTGGACGTGAGGGTTCCATAGTCATTTAGATGTTGATTTTGTTTCCATTAAGTTAAACATGCTCAAAATCTAGACTTAAGTTAAAGAAAAATCCATCATGTGAGGTTTTATGAAGAAACTAACTTTATATGACATGAACTATGATATGGAGGTTTTATTAAGTATAGGATCTTTTATTTCTTTATGTGAAGCATGAGTTAAAGGATCATTTGATGGAAGAAAACTTAAGTTAAGATTTGGACATAAGTAGTATAAGTACATAATCTACCCCCTAAACTTAAGGAAATGATGAAACAAGTTGAAAAACCAAGTAAGGACCCCTTGGAACCATCATAAACAGATCTGGAACATGGGAGAAAGAAGCCTAAAAATATGATAAAAGTGAATGAACAAAGTGAAAAGATTAACTAAAGCAAGTATAGTAAGCATATAAAGCCTAAAACTTAAAACCAAGCTTAAAACTCTCAAAACAAGCCTAGAACTCTAAGTTGGGCCTTCAATAAAAATCTGACCAGCACCTTAAAGTACCAAGAGAGGTTTTTTTGAAGCCCATAAGAAATCCACCTAAGGTCCCATAAGCCCACCAAAGTCATTAACTTTAGTTTGAACCAAAAACAAGCCCATTTGACAACTTAAGCCCACTAAAGGGCCCAAGAAGTGGTTGTTAGCCTTAAGAATATAAATCAAAGTTGTAAATCTGATCTCAAGGAGTATTTTAAGCTTAGGATAAAATCTAAAGACCAAGCCCAAAGAATTTCTTAAGTTATTAAAAAGCCTATTTACCAAACAAGGCCCAAAAACACTCCAACACATGAGGAACGCTACTGTTCTGACCCATGGACAGAATTGTATACCTCATTTCGAAAATCTAACCTTACCATGTTAAAGTACACTCAAAAATGATGAAGATTGACTATAAGATCATAAAAATTGGATTTAAAACGAAAAAGTTATAAGCGATTGAACTTTAAGTAAAAACCGAGAAAAATTACGAAAACTAATCAAAAATATAACTTAAGGAAAATTTACTTAGTTTCTTAAGTTTGCTTCAATTCCTCATAAAAATTATTTCAATGACTAGGGGACACCGTTTACGGAGACGATTTGCCTCCAGATTATTTTGACTGACCCACATGGCAGAGTGAGTAAATTCCCGATGACTCTTTACTTGATTGTTCTTGTAGAAATAGATGCACCTAAACTTATATATATGAATTTGGTTGCTTGTGGGATATGGGAGATGCATGTGTATGAATTTGTGGATGAATGTGATGACTTGTTAAGTATATTTAATAAGGGGAATTGCTTACATTATATATACATATGAATTGTATGGAATGAAATTGTCTAATCACCTTGAAAATCAAGTTAATCACTTATGCGATTAAGAAATCAAAATGAATCATGCATACCCCATATAGCATACAAATAACACCGACTGCCACTTCACGCAGAAGATGGGAAGGGACTCACAGGAATACGAGTTTCCTACAGGATTGGGCACTAGCTACACCATCATATATATTGAGTCTTTGTCTTAAGCTGATGGGCTTACTAGGTGTTGGGAGACGCCAACCGTCGGCGAGGGGCCGAGTCTTGTGGCTTCTGCTTAGGGCGTGTGTTTGTGGACTGCGGGGGCTACCACACCGCTAGACTTGGGATTTTAAAAAATATGATTTGATTTTGGTAAAGGAAGTACACATATATATATATAGAGAGAGAGAGAGAGAGAGCTTTGTTTTAGCATGAGCATGATAGTGCAAATGAAATAAAACCCAAGGTCTAGAACCTGAATTTTGGTTAAGGTCAGTTAATTATCTCCAAACCCCGACTTTAGGGGGCGTAATTCTAAGTCATATGCAGTTCCTAAGTCACTGCATGCGTTGTTTGGCATACTGGTTGTTCGGCATACTGGTTGTTCGTGCATTCATATGATTGTGCATATAATAAATTTCTGCTATGTAGTACTGACGAAGGCATTTATCTCACTAAGCGTAAGCTTACACCCCTATAGATTTTTGTTGATGCAGGAGAACCTCTTCGTCAATCTGGGCTGAGGCATGCCCGTGGTAAGTCTCGTGTAGAGACGGGTTGGAGCAATCAGAGAGCGAAGAGGACATTTTGTAATAGATTATAGTTATTTAGATACTTTTATGTTTTTATGCATAACTTAGATTTTATGCAGTTCCGTTATGAACTGCATTTGTTTGTAATATTATTTTGATGTGGGTTTCACAAGCCCACACAATTAGTTAAATTATAACATAGAAGAAATTTTAGTTAAATTGCTCTTTATTATTAGTCTATGGGCCTAGTGGTAACGTAGAGTAGAAGGAGCCTTGTGTGTCGTATGAAAGGCCTATGATCAGTAAGGGGGTTGATAATAGACCTTTATACGATATACGGCAACCTATCACGACAACGATACTGTTGGGTCGTTATAATGTTCCCCATTATTTTCAATGTGAGTGAAGACAACTTTATCTATCATTTACATATTTTGTTTAAATGGGTAGCATATTGTTAGCTAAGTTATTGGCCGGAACTATGGCTTTTAAAATATAATGAATGGTATTATCATTTCTTAGGAGCTTTTATCATTTCTTTTTGAAAGTTTTCATTTTCATTATGTTTCTAAAATAGATTATTAGATATCTAGACCTATAAACCTTGATGTAAAATATAGCACACTTATTTTGTTTATTCTTAAAGAAATTCCTTATTTCTTATTAATTCAATTGCACATTTTGTATTGATTAAGTTATTATTTTTAAGATTTCGACTTAATTATTAGATTTTATGTATTGATGTTGTGAGACCCGATACATAAATAGATCTATGACAATTGAAGGAAATTGCTATAAGTTTAGCAATAAGTTATAGATTTCTTCAAGAGTTAATTTGTTATGTTACATGTTTAAGGAATTCATGTTCTTAATATTGTTCTAACTTATTCTATTGCAGAAGCATTATGGATGGAGTATACTTAGGATTAAGAATTAATAAAGAAGCAATTCCTATTAATTTATTAATTGAATTCCTTCCATTAATAGGAATAGAGAATAAATTAGCAACCTTTAAGATTACTATATGTTAATCTCTTGATGATCAATGTCTAGATATCCTTATAATTAGTTAGTGTTTTTATTTGTTCTTGTTATTTATTGTTAATTACTATTTGATCTTTTTGTGTCTTTTAATTAAAACTTAATCCATTATCTTATCATTGTAATTGATATCTCCTTTCTAGTAGAATAATCGAACGTAGTTAAGTAAGTGTACAATCATCGAGGGGTACTTGACTAGTGCACATGCCTAATACTGCTTGGTATGTGCATATTAAGTTTTTTGTGCTGTTTCCGAAAACTATGAATCAAGAAAGCTTGTAACTTTATTATTCAACTATTTCTTTTTATTTATTTTTCCATTTCTTTTCTTAGTTAATTCAACCCTATTGAGTTCTCTCAAAAGTATTTTGATGATAATAAAAAGAGTAAAGATGTTTAACAAATATGCTAAGTGTGCAGGTCAATAAGCAAGGGATAAGATTTTATTTTAGTACTGTATTAGAAGCTATAGAGCAGAATGTTTCGTGAAGTATTTTAGACTTATAAGTGTTTAAAAGTTTACTTGTTAGATATATTTGGGTAATGTACTCAACATGTTACATTAAGTTGGTTAATTAAATCTAAAGGAATTAAAGAGGATTAGTTTAATAAAAAATAATGAAAAGATGATTTTTGGATGTGTTTATCATAGTTATGGACAAATTTTTGATGAATTCTTATTAATAGTTGTTCATTAGATTTTTTAAGATTTATTTGAAGGATTATTATCAAGAAAAATTCAAGTATTTCGTGGAAAGGAAAATTACATATTTTTCAAGTTTACATAATGATAGAAATGAGAAGAAAGGTTCAAGATAAGGATGATTCTTATCCATATTTTTAAATTCAAATTGAGCTGAGATAAAAAATATCTTGAAAAGGATTAAGTTAAAACAAATTATATTTGATACAAGAAAATTCGTGCAGTTATTCATCAAGAAAATATTTAGCTCTACAAATACAAGAGAGTCAAATATCAAGAGTTGCTCCTAATTTTTAGGAGGAATCTTATCAAGTTTTGGAGCTTATTTTTAGGGTTCATGTTAAAATTAATTATTTGATGTATGATTTATAAAATGATTTGTTTGTTCATATTACTTAATTAATGGTTGGTTTGTATAATAATTTTTAAGGTTTATGTTAAAATTAACTATTTAATGAAAGACTTCTTGTAAAAAATAAATCATTAGGCTATTGCTTATATTATTAAATAATTTTATGAAGGCTTGTAAGTATGAGTTAATTAACCAATTGAATTTTAAAATTTTTGTAACAATTGAATGATTAAATTGGTATGTTGATATGTTGTGATATATAGAATTACTTGATGATATATGGCAATATTGGTACTTATAATAACATGTTGGTGTAACATAATAAATTTATAATGAATGATGTAATATGGTTCAATTTATAAAATAATGATATGATTTAATGAGAGATAATATTATGCTTTGAGAATTTATACTGTATGACATGTACATGAAATTCAATTTAGTAATTGATATTTTTGTAAATTAATAAATGTTATGAATTGTGCCTCTTTATAGATTACGATGCTTTTATTTATAATATGTGACATGTAATACAAAATCCCTAATGAGATAGATGTAGTATAATACTATAAGACATGTAATAAGCACATACATAGGATAAGATATGTACATGCTATGTTATTAATGTTTTATTAACGCATGATTTGTGATAATTGTATGTTGTAATATAAATATTTTGCTAAAACTTTTCTTTTCAAAATAAAAGGGGGCTTTTACAAAAAAAAAAAATGATTTGTCACCATAGAAAAAAATATTTTTAATAATGAAAATTCTAATTGGTTTGTTTTCAAAGTTAGAAATTTCTAGGTTTTTTATAGAAACTAGACAAAAAGATTTTTTTTTTTTTTTACAATTTAATTAGAATGTAAATATTTAAAGTGAAAGATTTCATAAATAAAATTAACTAACCCACTAAAAGTTTTATAAAGTAATTTAGAACTATGTAGGTCTAATCCTAACTAACAGGTTCGTAAGTACTTTAAGAAGCCTTAAAAAATACAAAAAGGTAATTTTCCTAGATTGAAGCCCCCTTTTATTTTGAAAAAAGTTCATAAAAAAAATTAAAGACTCTTTTACTTATTTTATGGATTTTTTATGGTAACCTTATCGAGTTTTAATAAGCTAACTCTCGAGCTTATTTTCTCTTGTTTCCTCCTTTTCTAAAATTCTTTTTAGAAAAACCTATGAACTAGTAGTCAAAATCGAAGTCTATCTACCCATAAGCTTTAATTTCACTCTTTTCCTGACTTAATCGGGTGGCGACTCCATTTTTTAAAAAAAAAAATTAAATCAAACTTTTTCCTAATCTAGTCGAAGAACTTATACTAAGCAAGTTAGGCTTGATATAAGTTAGATTAGGAAAAAGAGAAAATGAATTTTCAAGTCAATAATAATTTGATAAAATAAGTAAACTCTTTACTCCCCAAGAAGAGTATATTGAAACAATCAAAATAGACTCTAGAAAATGTTTTCTAAATCCTTCCAACTTACAAGTAATTTAATAATGGTGGCTTTGGTACAAATTTTGTTTTCATTCCTTAAATATTAGTTGAATTTTAGCTTAAATTATGTTTTGGAATTCATTTTTGAGTTTTCAAATGCTATCTATTTTTTTTTTTTTCCAACTCATATATTATAATTGAGTTTAGCTTAATAGTTGTTTCCTAAGCTACTCCTTATGTTCAACCTTAAGTTACTACGTTAATTTTAAATCTACATTATAGTTAATGCAATATACTTACTTAAGTATTTGTTAGCAACCAAGAGAGTATTTTACTAAGCACATAATTATGTAAGAATAACTAAAATTATGATTATTCATCAAGATCAAAATGGCCTAATAACTGGATTTAAGATTACTCATCAAGGTCAAAATGTTGTGTTATCTTAATTAGTAATATTTTCCTTAGGCAAATAGTCACTAAGATTATATTAGTTTTTCAAGAACTACTATACTACATTCTATGCCACCACTTAAGAGCAACATCATCGTGGCATAAGCACTACTACTACACTACACAAGCCTCTAAGTTCACTTGCACTACCTAACTCTAAGAGGCAAAACTAAACATTTCCACACATATGAATGTACAAATTGAAATGACCAAATCAATGTGAATTGGTCCAATTAATTCAAGCTAAGCTAAGATTAAAGTTTTGAGAAAGGAAATCTATAGATTTCCAACATAAAAAATAGGAATTCAATATTATATCGACCTAAACTCAAGATGTCATAAATCGTCACGTATCCTTAGTCATCTATTGACACTTCAAGCTATAACAACACAACTAAAACCTGTAATTCACCGATGAAATTGTACTCTCCATAAATAATAATAACCTAAATAACAAAAATGAATAGCTTAAACTAAGTTTTTACAACTCCCAAATAAACAAATGCATAATCAACTTTAGTTTTTCAAATAAATCATGTTTAACAATAATCGAGTCTAAAATAGAAATTTGAATCTCCAAATCATCCAACACTAGCTTCCTTAAATAGAACTCAATCAACCTGATCTTCATCATAGCAATTGTCATACTCTTCGCTCTCCCCATCCTAGTAATAATAGTACATATCACCATAGTCATCATATCCTGCATGCTCATTAGACTAACTTGTAATTGTAAGGAAAAACCAGGGGTAAACCATAGCTCAATATGCAACATGCAAGTACACACACATGAACAAGCAATACAATAACACGTGGAATATGTAACAACAATAAACACATAACAAATTCTTATCTTCAATCTTAGCCCTTCAAATAGCACTCAAGGGTACTCACAAACCTATCCATACAATAGCAATAAATATACATACATAATATAGTCAACACAATACCTAAGAACTACCATCTCTAGCCCCAAGATTCTTAATCTAGCTTAGATCCTTAATCTAGCTCGAATCCTTTCAATGGGCAACTCCACTAGCAACATCACCACCCATTGATCATCAAGGTGCTTCCTAAAGTTTTGCCACCATTAGCCCTTAGGTCTAGCTATGCACAAGCCACACATCACATTTAAGGGTCCAATATCAATTATTCCATTTTCAATTACTATCTTAACAATCACAATTAACAAACATATGTCATGTACCTAAAGAACTTATTTCAATTTGAATAATGCTATCAAAAGTAAGAGAACTTGTAGTAACAAAGGAATACTAAAATTAGGGTCTACATAAATTCTTTCTTAGATCCTTAAAATAGTTAATCTTAGGTTATTAGGTTGAATAAGACTAATCTTAGAGTAAAAACTCAAAGGAAATACATTATTGGAGTTAACACCTAGGATCATGATTGTGGTCCTTAGCCATATTCCTATCAGGACTTTCACTATAATGCCACAATTAACATTATGCTCGTAATCTTAGATCGTATTCCTCTCTAGAGTCCACCTCCAATGTCATGGCTAGGATCACAAATCTTGGACCATGATCCTCTATACCTCTCAACTCCTTCTTAAGACCACAACTAAAGCATAACTCAAAACTCTACAGGTTTACAGTCAAAACTACAGCTATGTTTTTTACCGTGTTTATGCTATTTTACAAAAATTCTTCTCCTTTCAATCATCAACTCTCCAATTCAATATCATAACTTATACCATCATAAAATTTGTTCCTTTCACTTTTCAACAATTATTCATCAATTAAATATGAATTGTGTTAGACTTACTTAAACTTTTTGTAAGATCTTACATAATCCTTAATTATTGTGACTCCACAACCTTTAAATAATCAACCCTACACAATAATCTAATTAGGACCATCAAGAAACATAATTCCTTGATTGTAATGCTCATCTTTACCTTTAATTCTTCTCCCATCATAAAGTCCTTGCTCTCTAACCAAAATTAATAATGCACCACAATCTACATCCCAAATGATGTTAAGTTCCTCATTCATTTATCGATATCATAGAGAAAATGGATTGATAGTGTGTCTTACCTTAGGGTTTCACATAGGGTTGCTCACTTGTTTGGAGAATAGCTCCTTCTTTATGTTGCTAGTGTACATTTATGGCAAATGACAAAGAAGAGCTTTTAAAGCTAAGTTAACCTTGCAAACCCTATACCTTAATAATTCTCATTACATCCTCAACTTGAATTAAGAATTTTCAATACTGCTCTCCTTTTATTTAAAGAGTCTTATTTATTTTATTGTATGATTGACTTAGATTTCTTATGTATTACATCTACCCCTAACCCCCCACCCCTCCCCCAAAAAAAACTATCGTCCTTGAAAGTTTACTTGTTTCTTAGAATAACTCTATGTATTTCTTCCTCCAATACCCACGTAACTTCCCATTCAAGGTAATTCACCCACTACACCTTGACATATGGTATTTTCCTTCTTCTCAACTCTTGCACCTTGGTATCCATTATCTTTATAGGTCTCTCTATTGAATAAAAATTTGGTTATAGCTCCAATTGTTCTAGTGCAACAATTGGAACTTTACCTTAGGTTGCACTCCAAGCCTTCTCTTTGTCTTTATTGGGCACATATTTTTTCATCATCAATGCATGGAATACATCATGTACCCCTGTTAAGCTAGGTGGCAAAGCTAACTTGTATGCACCAATTTTCTTTATTACCTCAAAAGGTTCAGTTTAACTAGGACTCAGCTTCCTTATCAACCCAATTCTAACAACACCTTTCATGGGTGATATTTTCAATAGCACCTTATCTCCAACATTGAACTCTAAAGGACGTTGTTTTGAGTCAACATAGGTCTTCTTTCTTCTTTAGATAGCCTACATCCACTACTTAATTACTCGCACCTTATCCACAGCCTCTTACACTAACTCTAGTCCCAAGACTTACCTCTCTCCAACTTCATCCCAATATAAAGGGGGCTTGCACTTTCTTCTATATAATACCTCATATGAAGCCATCTGTACTATTGCCTGATAACTGTTGTTGTAAGCAAATTCCACCAAAGGTAAGTGTTTGTCCCAATTCCCACCATAGTTCAAGACGTAAGCTCTTAACATATCCTCTAGCACTTATATGGTCCTTTTGGATTACCCATCTATCTAGGGGTAGAATGCTATACTAAATAGCAATTTGGTTCCTAAAGTCTTTTGCAACCTTCTCCAAAGCCTACTTACAAATCGAATGTTCCTATTAGAAGTAATAGTCGTTGGTACACCATGTAATCTCATTATCTTATTCATGTACATTTTGCCCACCCTTTCTAAGTTATAGTCTAAGCAAATAGTTATGAAATGGGTTATCTTCATCCGCCTGTCAACTACTACCCATATGGTATCGCACTTTTCCTTAGTTTTGGGCAAATGTGTGACGAAGTCCATCATCACATGCTCTCATTTCTACTTTGGTATAGGAAGCGACTGTAGCTCTCCTCTTAGTCTTTGGTGTTCAATCTTCACCATTTGATAAGTCATACACTTAGAGACATACTCAGCAATCTCCCACTTCATATTATTCCACAAATAGTGACCTTTCAAGTCCTTGTACACTTTGGTGCTGCTGGGGTATATAGAATAACCAAAATAATGAGCCTCTCTTAGGATCTCCTTCATCAGCATTAAATTTAGCCACCCTAGCTTATTTATAGTCTGCTCTTGATTTCCTGAATACTGACATCTTCAACTTATACGACCCCTATTCTTTCCACTAACATTGGTTGAATGTGCAAACCTGCCAACTTGTCTCTAATTTCTTGAGTAATTACCTCTAATTCTAACATGCACATATCATCTAACAACAGTTTTTAGGAGGTAATGAGTGTAGCAATATTTCCCTTCTTCGTGTTAAAGGCATCCACTACAACATTAGCTTTCCTTGGGTGATAAAGAATATCGATATCATAGTCCTTAATTAGCTCCAACCATCATCTCTATCACATATTTAGCTCTCTTTGTGTGAAAATATACTTTAGGCTTTTATGGTCTGTGTACACCTTACACTTCTCACCATATAAATAACGGCTCTATAGTTTTAATGCCAAGACCATTACTACCAACTCCAAATCGCAAGTTAGATAATTCCTTTCATAGGCCTTCAACTAATCGAAGGCATAGGCAATCACTAATAATATGTAATTAGTATACATAGTCTAAAGTAATTTTGCATATTAATTTAGCTAATTCTACAGTGATTAGAGCTTAATTTATTTAATTTTCATTTTTAGGGACTTCAAACACATTCGATGAAGTTTTGAGAGATTTTATCAAGTTTTGGAGCTTATTTGAAGAAAAGTATTTGTTAAGGACTTGGGGCAAAAGAATTTCAAGCAAGAAATGAAGTCTAAGAGAAACCATGATTGAAGACCACAATTGTGATATGTGGCTGTGAACCCTTTGTAAATAATTTCCATCAAATTTTGAAGATTTTAGACTAAGTGCAAGATCATACCCCATCTTTATGGTCGTATACCTTCTATATGGACATTCTATGATTTGCCAATCTTCTAATGTTGTCAAGTTTTCTTTGAAACCTAGGTCTAACTCTTATAAATAGGTATCAAGGCCTAGGTTTGCAAAGAGAGTCCCCTTAGGAAGAATCATGGGGTAAAATTATATCGGAGGTTTCTCATCTTTCCTATTCTTTTATTTCATCATGTTGTTATTTTAATTATTCTTAGTTAATCATTATTGAACCTTAGTTTCTATTACAATATTTATTCTATTCAATTGATGATATTACCTTTGAAGATCTAATACACCACACATATTGTCATCAAATTAATATTTACTAAGGTTATCAATTTGATATATGAGTTTGCTATTGAGTTCATGAATTCCTGCAATGAGCTAACCCATGTAATTAGAAGGAAATGAGTAGCTAGTCCCAATTTGTCCGAATTAGAGCAACCTAATAGAAAGATCCAAGGTCTTTGTACAATTTTGCAATACTCTATTCTAGAAGCGATTTGAGTAGAATAGTCTAAGGGTTAGTAATTAGCTAGAGATGCGAATCTAATTAATTTAGATTAGGCATCTCTATGTTTCAAAGAGTAATTGAGATTGAAAGTTGATAGAACTAGGTTGTAAATAACAACAGTTTACTAAAGATTATGTGCTCTTTAATTCAATAACTCTTATTTAATTATTTTAGTTAGTCTTATTTATTTTATTATTTTTTGTTTTTATTTTATTTGTTGTTCTTTATTTGTCCATACTTGCTAATCATAATTATCCTACATTGTTAAGTTAGATAATTGGTGATTTAAGGTAAATTGCTAGTAATCTAGGGTTTTTCACATTCATGGTTCCTTGTGCCATTAACACTTAGACTCATATCCGTTTTACCATACTACAACTTGACTAAGTACATTAGCCTACTAATAAATCACTCTCCCTTCTTACATTAAAACATACCCTAAGAAGGATACCTCTTTTAGCCAGAACTCAAACCTTTTGAATTTTGCATATAGCTTCTCAGTTTGTAACCTGTTTAATACTCAACTCATGTGCTCGTTATGCTCTTGTCTACTTTTTGAGCAAATCAATATGTTGTTAATAAAGATGACTACAAACTTACCAAGAAATATCTAAAGATCCTATTCATCAAATCCATTAATGTTGCTAGTGCATTTCTTAAGCCAAAACAACATCACTAATAATTCAAATAACCTACACTGTGTTCTAGAGGTCATCTTCTAAATGTCTTCTTCCTTAATTCTTAGTGATACCCTGACCTTAGGTCAATTTTGGAAAACACCTATGCTCCCTACAATTGGTCAAACAGATCATCGATTTTAGGTAACGGGTATTTATTCTTGATTGTCATCTTGTTCAACTCCCTATAATCTATGCACAATCTCATACTCCATCCTTCTTCTAAACAAAGAGAGTCGGTAGTCCCTCTGACTATACTTTTAGCTCCTCCAACTCCACTAGTGTCATCTGGTAAGTTGGCTTAGTGATCGATGCTGTACCCAACACTATATCGAACTAAATTCTATTTCCCCGGTTGAAGGTAAATCTAGTAAATCTTTAGGGAATACTTCTACAAATTCTTTTACCATAAGTACTTCCTCAAGCTTCAATCCTAAGCTTAGCTTAGCCGTTAACACTACCAATTTGCTGCTACCCCACAACTCATTTGTAGGTAAGCTCTTCGATCTCTATGCTTCTAAATTTAGGCTAATTGTGTCTTTACTAATGATATCAAAGTAAACCATCAAGCTATGACAGTTAATGGTAGCATAATACTTAGATAACAAAATAACTCCCAAAACAACATCATAATCTAACATTTCCAAGACCCAAAGATCTATAGGCATAAGTCAACCTTAGATCTTCACTTTAACATCCTTACATATCTTATTTAGCACTACTCTTACTCCCAAGGGAGTGCTTACACTCAAAGAATCATACAATAGTTCAAGTTTTAATCCACATGCATAAAATCATTCACAAAACATGAATGAGTAACACCAGTATTGAATAATATAAGAGCACCAGTAAAGTACAAAAAGCATACCCGCCATGGTGTCCTAAACTCTGCTAGTTCATCTAACTATATCATTCTATGGTCTCTTGCTAAATTTTTATCGAAATTTATAAATTTAATGGCCTAATATTCTTTACGCATGATTTCAACTAAGAGATGATAAGCTTTCCCATAAACCATTCGATAGGGGACATTACTATGGGGTTTTTTGTAGGCTCTCTTGTAAGCCTACAATGTATCATCTAACTTAGAAGCCCAATCCTTCCTTAAAGTGCTAAAAGTTTTTTCAAAAATTTGCTTTAACTTGTGATTCGATAGCTCAACTAGTCCACTTGTTTGAGCATATTATAGTGATGCCACCTTGTGTTTAACCCCATACTTGGTTAATAAACTGTTAACTTGGTTGTTACAAAAAATGTGCTCCCCCATCACTAATTATAGCCCATAGCACACCAACATGTGTAAAGATATTTTTCTTAAGAAACTTAAGGACATTCTAAGAATCATTAGTGGTAGAATAGCTACTTCTACCCACTTTGAAATGTAGTTTACTGCTACTAAAATATATTTATTATAGGAAATTGTCCCATAAAATCTATTCCCCAAACATCTAAAGATTTCGATAACAAGAATTCCTTGTTATGGCATTTCATTTCGCCTTGATACAATCCCTGTTTGTCGACATCTTGGGCATTGCATCACATATACCTTACAATCAAGGAAAATAGTAGCCCAATAGAATCTACATTGTAGGATCTTTGCTGCTATACAATATACACCAAAATGCCCTCCGATAAGTTTCGCATGGCAGTAGGTGATGATGTCATGTACTTCTATTATGATTGCATAGTGTCTTATCACTTGATTTGCACAACACTTAAATAGATATGGCTCTTCTTAGAAATAATTCTATACCTCCTTTAGAAATTTCCTTCGTGATTGTAATCAAGACCATATGGCATAATCCCTCCAACTAGATAGTTAACAATGTCTACATAACAAGGCAATTAGGTTGAACTAATCGTCTATAGTTACTCATTTAGAAAGCTTTCATGAATAGGTTGTTCACTTTCACTAATGGTTATTTGTGACAAGTGATCAACCATTGGGTTCTCCACAACCTCTCTTATCCTTGATGTGCATATCAAATTCTTGCAATAAGAGAACCTAATGAATTAGCCTTGGTTTAGCATTTGGTTTATTCAACAAGTACTTCAAGCATGCATGATCTATGTATGTTATTACTTTAGATCCTATCAAGTAAGACCAGAACTTATCACATGCAAACACTATAGCAAGCAGTTCTTTTCCGATGGTTGCATTATTTCTTTAAGCATTTTGCTTACATACTAAATAGTTTAGAAGATTTTGTCATCCTATTAAGTAAGACTGGAACTTATCACATGCAAACACTATAGCAAGTAGTTCTTTTCCGATGGTTGCATTATTTCTTTAAGCATTTTGCTTACATACTAAATAGTTTAGAAGATTTTGTCTCTCCTTTGTCCTAAGACTGCTTCCATTGCTACATCACTTGCATCACATATAAACTTAAAGGCTAGTATCCAATTAGGGGCCATTATAATTGGTGCTATCACCAATTTCTCCTTCAATGTCTCGAATGCTTTCTTACACTCAAGGTTGAAGTCAAAAGGCACATCTTTTGTTAGTAAGGTACATAGTGGTTTTGAGATTTTAGGGAAATCCTTTATAAATTGACGATAAAACCCAGCATAGCTAAGGAAATTTTGGGTACCCTTTACATTAGTAAGTCGAGGCAACTTAGTGATTCCTTTTACTTTTGCTTTATCCACATCTACTCCTTGCTCGAAGATCTTATGTCCTAGTATAATTCCTTCTTATACCATGAACTGATGTCTCCTAGTTAAGTACTAGGTAAGTTTTCTTACATAGTCTCAAAACTACTACTAGATTCTCAAGGCATTTTGTAAATGTTTCTCCATACATAGAAAAATTATCTATGAACACCTCAATCCCATGTTCAATCATATTTGAGAATATTGACACCATGCACCACTGAAAAGTTGTTAGTATGTTACAAAGTCTGAATGGCATTCCTCTAAACGCAAATGCCCCATACGGACATGTGAAGGTGGTATTTTCTTGATCCTCAAGTGAGACGAGGATTTGTTGGTACCCTGAATATCCATCTAGAAAGCAATAGTACTTATGCCCTACTGGTTGTTCAATCATTTGGCCCATAAATGGTAAAGGGAAGTGATATTTTCAAGTGGCATCATTTAGCTTATGATAGTCAATGTACAATAGTCGCCCTATCATAATCTTTGTTGGAATTAACTCATTTTTTACCATGGTCATTCCTCCCGTCTTTAGGATTACTTGAATAAGATTTACTCATTTACTATCTGAAATTGGATAGATTACCCCTACATCCAACAATTTTACCACTTCCTTTTTTACTACTTCCTGCATGATAGGATTGTATCATTTCTATGGTTGAATAATAGGCTTACATTCTTATTTGAGAAAAATCCTATGCATGCATAATAAAGGGTAAATGCCATATATATCTACTATGGTCCAACCAATAGCCTATTTATTCCCTCTCAGTGTCTTAGCAACTCTTACTCTTTTTCCTCAATAATTAAAGGCCACTATCACTAGCAGGGTGTCTCCTTCTTCTAAAAAGACATATTTCAAATTGTTTGGTAACTTCTTTAATTCCAATTGAGGTAAGGTTTCAGTTGATGGTCAAGGTTTGTCTATATTGAGTTCAATTTCTAATGGCTTAACTGATTCTAACCATATTCTAGCTACCTTTTCAACCATACCCTCTCTCCACTTGCCAAATCTTACTTCTCCAATTTTCGCTTCTTGTAGCTCTTCTACTAGATCATCAGTTAATTCAATGGCATGACAACAATCAGCCCTTTGTGGTCACTCCATTACTTAAGGCACCTCAATCATAATTTCCTCATCAAGTGCAATCAACATAACTTTCCTTCCTTAACATTAATCATTGCTTGTACGGTGGCTAGAAAAGGCCTTCTTAAGATCAAAGGATCATCCTTATCAACATCCATGTCTAGCACAACAAAGTCTACTGTAAAGACAAATTTGCCAATAGTTATAAGCATATCTTCAACTACCCCTCGAGGGTACTTCACACTTCTGTTTACTAATGGAAGAGTCATTTTAGTTGGCTTACATTCCTCTAATTCAAGCAACTTATATATAGAGTATGGCATAAAATTTATGCTTGCATCTGAGTCAAACAATGCCCTACTTTCAAATGTCTCTCTTATCATGCAAGAAATTATTAGGCTCCTGATATCCTTTAGCTTTATTGGCAATGCGTCTAGCATGATAGCAAGGTACTCCTCAAAAAACATCATCACTTCCTTTTCTACCTTTCTTTTCTAAGTTAAAATTTTTTTCATGAATTTTGCATATAAAGGCATCTACTCGAGAGCCTCAAAAGGGGGTACATTAATATGCAACTATTTGAATGTTTCTAAGAATTTAGCAAATTGCTTATCCAACTTTTGTTATGTTTCAGCCTAGCTGGGAAAGGTATTCATGGGGTATAAACTCGTGCTTTAGGTTCCTTGCTAAGGAAAGGGTCATCTCTTTACTTCTTTTCTCCATCTACCTTCTCCTTCTCATTCCTAGTTGTAAGTTTACACTCCCTTTCTAGACATGGTCGTTCAATTTCTTTCCCACTTCTAAGCTAGATTACCTATACTTTACTAGGTAACTACTGCTCACTTTCTATTGCTATATCATTTTCCTTAAACAAATGTAGTGTTTCTATGAGTTCCTTAAGCTGTTTTCCTAATTGTAAACATTCCATATCATGATTATGAAGAAATTCATTCAAACACTTCCAAGGTTCCTCCTTATTTCCTAGGCTACTCCTTGGAGATCCCTTGACTAAATCATTAATTCCATCCATGGGTAAGCCACCTTCAGTCTTATTTAAAGATAACCTTAGTGATTTTCCAAGTAAGTTTATCAATGATTACCTAAGTGAAGTCTCATGGTTGTATTAAAGATAACCTCAATGATTTTCTAAGTAAGTTTATCGATGATTACCTAGGTGAAGTCTCATGGTTGTATTTCAATGTGCTTACATGCCCTGATCTAAGATACTCTTGTTAATCATGAGCAAACTCATATTTGGTACAAACCTCAATTGGTTGGACCTTATGTGTGCAAACATAAGAGGCCTTATTTTGTTTGTCAAGTTGCTCAAATAACCTTACAACTTACTTATTTAGTTGTTCTATTTCTCCTTTAGTTGACTCCCTGGCAACTTCTCTCATATGGGCATGAGCTCTACAGTTCATATCAGTATATGCTAAAGCTTCAAGTAAATCTTATGCTTTATCCTCTATTTTACTCAGTAGACTACCTCTAGTGGTAGTATGTACTAACAATCCATCCTCATGGCTTAAACCATTATAAAAGATACTAAGTTAATGTCCCTTAAAGATTCCAAGGAAAGGGCATTGTCGTAATAACCCTTTAAATCATTCCCATGCTTCATTCAAAGGTTCTCCTTCCTTTTTGTGTAAATGACAATATCCTCAACCTAAGGGCAACAACTTTATTTAGTGGGGGAGGGGTGGGGGGAAAGCTAGGAAACGAGAAGCTAATTCCTCCCATGAGTTTATACCTTGCCCTTTTAATCCATAGTACCAACTCCTTACACTTCCCTTAAGGGAAAATGGAAACAACTGTAGCTTTAGTGTGTCCTCAAAAACTCCCTAATATTCTATTGTTGAGCATAATTGGTGAAACTCTTGAAGGAGCTTCTTTGGAACTTCACTCGAATGTCCCTTAAACTACCTATCTTGAATGAACCTAAGCAACTCGTAAGTTTAAAGCTCTTTACTTGAATTTTGTATGGGTCAAGGATCAAACCTATGTCTCAGATAGATGGGACTGAATAATCCCAAAGTGTTATGTTGCCTCCTATGCCTATACACCTAATTTCTACTCCTTTCAAATCCAATTGAACCTTCGAGCTACAACCCGAGAGTATTAATGCAAAAAATATAAACAGCACTCTTCTTAACTAGACACAAATCGATTAAGGGCAAATTTAGCACTTTTCCAATAAATTTAACAATAAAGTTTCAAACTTTATCCTCAACTCAACTCAAATTAACAAGAGAATAGCAAGATCAACTCAATTGAACAATAAAGTAAGTAAGGATCAAAACTTTAATTACCAAACTACTCAAAATTCACGAGGAATACACTATACTATCGGTTACAACTAATAACTATAGCTATACTGGTGCCTAGGCTTAGAGTCCTCGGTTTATCTAATATTAGCACAACTGTCTTTTCCCTAGCAATAGT
The DNA here is from genome assembly GCA_024138015.1 of Lumnitzera littorea. NCBI lineage: Eukaryota > Viridiplantae > Streptophyta > Magnoliopsida > Myrtales > Combretaceae > Lumnitzera > Lumnitzera littorea. The sequence continues at coordinate 45,001,691 of JAMXBB010000012.1, read as the reverse complement.
GCTAAAAACTAACAACAACACTATGTACTGATAAAAATGATAGATTCATAAACTCAAGTTAGTCTTTGGCAAAAGCTCCAAAAACTAACTTGAAGCGATACATAATTACAAAATTTTATAAATGGAACTTTTCAAAACAATGTCATCTTAATTGACCAATTTGTTAGATCGTCTATAGTAATAATACTGGTGAGTATTCATTAGGTCAAATTCATCAAGGAAAAGGGATTCATCTAAATACCAGATTTTAACCTCCTATTCTAATCTAGGTCAGTTGAAAAGAGAATTACTAATGAAATTGAAAATTAGAGTAAAAAGTAACAATGAATACAAATAATAAAGGTGTAAGCTTGTGACATACTTCTAAAGTAGAGGTAAGGGTATGCCGTTAAGGTATTGGGGGTAGTTTTCAATTAGGTTTTGACAAAATTCACTTAAGCTTGATCTAGATAAGGCATCTCACTCAACACTGTAGTAAAAATTTTCTTCGAGTCTTATTTCCCTACACAATCAACTAAACACTTAATTCCTATCACAAATTAAGTGTTCAAGTTCTAGATATTAAGGGGTCAATTTCCTCTCAATCTCATGACCTATCCTAATCTATTAGAATCATGTAAGGTAGTGTGAATTCGATGGGGTACACCTAATCTCTTTTTGGTCTCATAGTTGTAAGAACTCATTTATCAATACTTTACCAACTCAATGACTCAATCATAAATTTATGCAATTAATCTCCTCCTAGTCTCATAATTATGCAAACCCATTAACTCTCAAGGGACTTCCCAGGACTAATCTTCTCTCAGTTTCACAATCATAAGAAAAACTCATTGAAAATTTCATTCAAAGCATCTCAAAGAATTCAAATGAAGTTCAAACATCAAAATTCCACTTAAATACTCAAACCTATATCAAAACTACAAAGATTCATCAACTACAACATCCACATTATCACAAACCCACTAAATCCAACTTAACCACTCATGGTATTAACAATGACAGGAAAAACACATATAAATATAATAGAAAATTCCATTAATGAACAAAGTGACAAGGGAATAACACAAGAATAAGTGAATAGATAAAGACAAGATGATAATACTATTTAATCTAACTCAAATGCACATTAAAATCATAAAAACAAGTGCTAAATATCATAAATAAGTTCAAGAAATAGTAAAACAAGCAATAAGCATGCAAAATTATACTAAAACCCCCTAAAAGCCTAATTTCAAGTCATCATTTCTGTTAAAAATGCGAGTATTTATACATTTAGGCTACCAAACAATCAATAAGAAGGTCTACCAAACAATTAGTAGATACGTATTAGCCTTGGGTTGTCTCCATGTTTTATGAAATGCAATGTTTAGGAATTAGGGTTTTAAGTTAGAAAAACCCTAACTCTAATTTCTTCTACCAATCGATTGGTACGAGTGATTCCATCCCTATACTTTCTATTCATTGCATTGTCCTCTCTTCCAATTGATTGCCTAGTCAATCAATGTAGCCCTGATGCTTCAGGGTATATTGATCATTCGGTAGTAAGGCTACCAATTGATTAGTAGACCAAATTTCTTGACTTCATCAATTTTAGCCTCCTTAAATGAATAGTAGGGCTACCAAGAGCATGTTAGCCCCTGTGCTCCTGTACATAGGATACAAAATTAATAAAATTCATTTAGAATCAAACCTTTTTCATGTTGTTTTAGCAATTTTACTCAAGTTGGTCCATTTTGTGCATAAACACCAATTTCATATAAAATTGGCAATTTTTTGCTAAATTTATGCACAAATGAAAGTTTTAAATTTAGGAAAAATTGCATATTTCAAACTATGATCAAGAGCATAAATATAGGCGGGCTCTTTGTCTCAGGCCTTGGGATCTAGCTATTAGGGTTCTTCCCTGAGGTCTCACGAGTTATTATGTTGTAACTAGTTAAGCTATAATTGGTTGTGGCACTATGGCTAACTAATTCCAGCTAATGCCACACTCAATAACTCTATGTTCCCTTTGTTTGCAGTTATAGCAAAAAGTCTAGAGAATTGGTTTCTTAGTATAATTCCTGCTCGAATGCTTGGTTTTGCCATAGGAAAAACATGCCCCTTCTGGCCTATTGTATGGTTAATCTCATGTGGCCCAAAAGATCTTGGGCACCTACATCCCGCTGCTACGACTATTGGGGGTAAGGTTAGAAGCAATGCCGATAAAGGTGGTCTGGCTAGATAAGAATGCAATGAAATGGCTACTAATCTGATAGACAACATTTGCATCATGGGCCTCTTACCCATATCCTAATATGGAATACTTCAATTAGCTCTTTTTCCTAACCCTACTCCTAACCTTCGAAGTTGCTCTTCCCTTCACTTCTTATTATACTCTACAATTTTTTCCCTTTCCACTGTATCAGCATAGATTGTCAACTAAAAGTAGCCTACCTCATACTATATGTCCGGCTCTAAAACTCTAAGAAAATGATGTGCCCACAACCCATTATTAGCCTTAATTGGCTCAAACAAAAACTATCTCAAGCAGTTCAACTCCACCTCATACTCAATAATTGTCCTCTTGCCCTACTTACAATCATAATATGTAACCTCCATTGTATCTTTCACACTATTTGGAAGTACTTGCTAAAAAAAAACCTTGGAACCTCAGCCAATCAATAAATCCCATAAACAATCAGTGCTCACTTTCCTACCATTCAGCTACCATTCCTTTCATCATATAAGTCACATAGCTCAAATTTCAATCTTTTGGTTCTACAAATTTTGCAAAAATCTTTTCAATGTCTCCAATCTAGTGAGGTGCTTATACTCTCTCTCTCTCTCTCTCTCTCTCTCTCTCTCTCACACACACACACTTAAATCCTTCACAAACCCTAGCGTCGAAGGGTAACCATGTAACTGCCCTTCCTTTCTAAATATTTTCCCTTCATTCAATATAATTTAATCTACATATTTACCGTTTTTATCTCAATATCTGTAGATCCACCACTACTAACCTCAAATCGATTTTTTCTTACCACTCTAACCATCATTGATTCATTGACATTATGATACTACCCATCGCAAATCCACCTCTACAAATCTGGTTCGTCTAAAGATCATAGTGCTCAAGCTAAGATTCGTTTGGCAATATTTTCTAGAATAATAGGTTTTTTATCTATTTATTTATTTTCTTTTTCTTTTTACCATCCTTTGTGTAGGATCATTTCTCCCATTTTATAGGGTTTGTCACTCTTGCCAATTAGGTAGGTTTTGTTTTCATAGAAGAAAATTTAGTATCCCTTATGTGGAATGTTAAGACGCTTAAAGAGATGTATTCGTTTATTTAGTTAAATCTTCGTACCCCCAAATTTTCATATGTTAATTCTTTTGTATCAATCAATTTAATTGATGTAATTTCTTTCTATTGAATGAAATTCATCTTCTGGCAAAAAAATCTAATCATGTCCTTTAAGTGAGTCCTCCTTCTTAGGATTGAAGGGTTCACCTATCTAACAAACTTATCTAAGGAGAATTGTTCCTGTTGTCTCCCGACCAATAATCCTAACAGGTTATTCATAGTTTGTAGCAACTAAGCACCATCTACCATTACTTACCCTTGACCACCTTGAGGTACCTGTCTACCTTGTAGCACTTGGCCACCTTGAATAAGATAACCACCCTACGACATATGTCCACCTTGCTACTATCCTAGATAATTTCCTTCTGCTGGGCCACCATACTTGTTACCAATGTTGACATTAGGCAAAGGAACTCTCCTAGGTGGCATTCTATAAGAATAGATAGAAACAACAAAGGAAAGGAAATAGAATATTAGTTGATAACTAAAAGGAAAGGGTGCAAACTAGAAGATAAGTAACAAATAAGCAATCAAAGTTAAAGAATAATATACTATTTTAGAAACAAACATCAAACCTTAGCCAACAATTGATCCTATTAAGTCTACCCCCTTCTCACATTAGTTAAGTTCTTTTAGCGATCCTTTTCTTAGTTTTCTAAGTTGATCATAGCTTAAGCTTTTAAGTTGATCAAAACTTAAATTTTGATACCACTTAATCTATAACACCCTAAACTTAAGACATCATAGATCGCTACGTGTTCCTAGTCCTATATTGATACATTAGGCTATTGCAACACAACTAAAACCTCCAATTCACCTAAAAACTACGTTCTCTACAAATAATAATAACCTCAATAATAAAAGTGAACAACTCAAACTGAGTCTTTACAACTCCTAAATAAACAAATCCTAAATCAACTCTAGTTTTTCAAATAATATCATGGCTAAAAATGGTCAAGTCTAAAATAGAAATTTAAATCTCTAAATCTTCCAACACTATCTTCCTTAAACATAACTCAATAAGCTAAATCTTCATCATAGTAATAGTAGTACTCTCCACTTTCTCCATCTTGTTAATAATAGTATGTATCACCATAGTCATCATATCCCGCATACTCATCTAACTGACCTGTAGCTATAAGGAAAAAATAAGAGTGAACCGAAGCTCAGTATGCAACACACAAGTACATGTGCATGAGCGAGCAATACAATAACACATGTAAAATATGCAACAATAATAAACGTACAACAAATTCCTATCTTCAATCTTAGCCCTTAAACAATACTTAAGGGTACTCATGAACCTATCCATACAATAGCAATAAATATACATAAATAATATACTCAACACAACACCCAAGAACTACCATCTCCAGCCTTAGGATTCTTAATCTAACTTGGATTCTTTCAATGGGCAACTCTACTAAGGACATCACCACCTATTAATCATAGAGGTACCTCCTTGAGTTCTACCGTCACCAGCCCCTAAGCCAAGCTAAGCACAAGCAATGCCACATTTAAGATTCCAATACCAATTAGTCATTTTTAGTTACTACTTTAACAATTGCAACCAACAAACATGTGTCACATACCTGGAGAACTTGATTCAATTTGAATAGTGCTATCAAAAGGAAGAGAACCTATAATAATAAAGGAATACTAAAATTAGACTCTATACAAATTCTTCCTTAGATCATTAAACTAGTTAATCTTAGTTATTAAGTTGAATACAATTAATCTTAGAGTAAAAGCTTAAAGGAAAAACATTCTTAGGGTGCATGCTCAAGATCACGATCATAGTCCTTAATCATATTCCTCTTTGGACTTTACCTATGATGACCACAATCAAGATCATGCCCGTGATCTTAGACCATGGTCTTCTCTAAACTCCACCTCCAATGATTACCGCTAAGATCACACCCATGATCTTTGACCATAATCCTTTCTACCTCTCAACTTCTTCTCAAGACCACAACCAAAGCATAACTCACAACTTTATAGGGTTCAGATTAGAACCATAACTATGTTTCTAATCATGTTCTTGCTATTTCACAAAAATTCTTCTCCTTTCAATCCTTAACTCTCCCAACTCCAATTCTAATCCAATATCATAACTTATACCATTATAAAATTCATTCCTTTCACTTTTCAACAATTATTCATGAATTAAACATGAATCATATTATACTTACTTGGACTTTCGTGAGATCTTGCATAATCCTTGATTATTGCAACTCCATAACCTCTAAACAATCAACCTTACACAATAATCTGATTAGGACTCATTAAGAAATTATATTCCTTGATTGTAACGCTCATATTTACTTTTAATTCTTCTCCCACTATAAAGTCCTTACTCTACAACTCAAATTAACAACACATTACAATTCTACATCCCAAGTAACATTAAGTTCCTCATCCATTTATCAAAATCATAGAGAAAAAAATTTGATATTGTGTCTTACCTTAAGGTTTCACATGGGGTTGCTAGCCGTTTGGAGAGTATCTCCTTCTCTATGTTGCTAGTGCATATCTATGGCAAATGATAAATGAAAGCTTTTAAAGCTAAGTCAACCTTGCAACCCCTATACCTTTGTAGTTCCCATTATACCATCAACTTAAATTATGAATTTTCTATACTGCCCATCTTTTATTTAAAGAGTCTTCTTTATTTTATTTTGTGATTGACTTGAACTTCCTAAGTATTATAGGTATGGTGAGATTAAGTTATTAGGGCTACTACACTAATAAGAATTTTTAGTTTCTTGAAATCAATTAGAAAGGACTTGATAAAATCATATTACAAGCAAGTAAAAATAATGAGAGAGAGAGAGAGAGAGAGAAAAGAAAGGGGAGGTGTAATGGTGCAAGATATATGGAGATGATGAATGTGTAAGTTCTGAAAACTTTTCTTTTTTCTAATACAAGTGTAAGAAAACACAAGTCTCTTATGTTAGCTAGATGTGTCTTTTCCTTTTACTCAAAGAATAATTAACAGTACATGAGCTATTAGATTTCCTACGTATGGAGGTCAAATCCATAATTCATAACATGCACATTCTTTTAATCTAAGGTAATTAAATTACTATTTATCTTCGAAATGCTTATCTACCTCCACATATGCTATTAATATACAACTAGATAAGAAAATATGACATTACAGAAAACTTTTCCTCTTACCCAGTCCTTAAGCTTCGTGCCTATTGGAAGAATGGAAAAGGATTCATTTATACCAATATATCATGTTTGTGCTAGAAATGTATTAGTAATATTTAAATATATATTAATAATAGTGGGTAATTTCTACTATTTATATTTTTAAGTGTTAGAAATTTAATGCTGCTTGCACATCACTAATCCATCCATATGGTGTGTAAGCTCAGTAGTTTCACATAATTATTCGAGTAGGTAATTTAGAACATTAATGAAACTAACATAATCGACCTAGAAATGTATAAGTAGGCTCAAGATATTAGATGAGGACACCCCATAAACTCGGATATTAAAAATATAATAAAATAATAATAAATTAGTTAAGTTTAGTGAAATTTAACTATATTATATATTACTTATCGGAATCACGTAAAATATATTCCAATAGCTAATAAATACTTAGAGATAAATTAGATATGTAATAAAATGTATAGGGGACATAAAATAACATATATAATATATATGTACACATCACATGTAATTTTTAAGTATATACATATACCCATATTTAGCTAAAATACCCTAATATATGCGATTCAAGCTAAAATAATCTAAGAAATCAATAAAAAAAAAATCATTAAAAAACTATAAAAACACATCATGGCAGCTGGGAATTGGATTATAGGATGTGTGCAATCTTCATGATAGGTGTTTAGCAAATGTAATTAAGAATCATGCAAGAAAACTAATGTATTTAAGCTAAAAACCTAAAAGAGAGAGAAAGAGAAATCATTTGGACTTCAAAATGGCTAGCAAAATTAGGAAACCTCCCCAACATATTGTTCATGTTAGATAGAGGTTAGGAAAATTCAGTCAAGAGCTTGAAGATCAAAAGGATAAATTTGGGAAAAATTACAAAGAATTAGGAGTAATTTGAGCATTCGAGAGTACATCAGTCTAGGGAGCTACTGGAGTATGATCATAACTACCACCAAAAGCTACCACCACCAACTAGGGCTGCTGACAATAAGGTGGCCACCGCTAATGGTAGGAGCTTCAAATTCCAATGAGATCCCATTCCCATTCGATTTTCAGAAATTTTGTAAAAATATCAAAATTACCTAGAAAATTATGAAAAAAAGAATTATTCTTACATATTTTGTATATAGAATCTAAGAAAAATACCAATTTATATAAATATAGTAGCTAATGTATGTACCCTTAAAAAATCAACAAAACTAAGCAATTTTCGATGTCAAAATAAATACATCTAATGACATAGTTTTGATTCCAAAAATTTTATATAGACTTTGCTATATTTATACTAAAATGCTATGAAGATATTTTTAACAAAATTATTTTCCATAATTTTTATGAATTTTTAGCCCTAAAATACGATTAAAAATAGTATTTTTAGGAAAAATAAAGGTATTTCTCTTAATGACCTTACTTAGAATCTAAGCTCCATTGGTTGTTGTAGTATTTTTGGTGATTAGGAGCTATTGGAGGTAGTTCTATTGGAAGAAGTTAATAAAATCAAGTACATGTTACTTATATGACTAATGTGATGATGTAGGAATTAAGAAATTGGTGGATGATGATGATGATATACTAGGAATTTGGATGTAATGGGATTGAGTAATATTGGTTGAAATATTATTGTGATTGCTTTTACTGGATTTCAGGGGTGGAAATGAACAAATCAAGTGATTATAGGGAAATGGTTAAGGGCAAATGATAAGTCAAAGGATTTTATGAATGAATATCGCATTAGAATGTTATTCAGTATCAAAGTTAGAGGGTATCTCAATGGAAGTTAGAAAGTAAATGTTCTACTCAATAATCACTCAGAAGTTTAGTTAAAGGCAAAAACTCAAAGAGAAGTATAGTCAGGAAGGCTCAAAGGCTAAGTCAGAGGGAGTATTTGTTAGAACTCTAATGTTGTAGGTCTTAGAGGAAAGTTCAAAGGAAAGATTTCTAGAAATTATGAAGCTGATTGGGCTCAAATGATACATTAAAGGATTTCTATGAAGAAATTTAAATTCTAGTTGATGCAATAACTTAGTCAGAAGGTAACTTAAAAGAATATTTAAGGTAATTATAGATACGTGAACACTCAAAACTAAAGGTAAGTTGTAAAGAATGCTAGGTAGTTATCAGACTTAGAGGATGATTCAAAGGATAATTCTGTTAAAATTTTTAACTCTGATATGGCTTGGAGAATAATTCTAATGCTTTTCAATTTTGGAACTTCACGAGTGATTTAGCTTAGAAGGTGTTTATAGAAAATCTTGGGGATTTACTAACCTTAAAGATTGAGGCGAAGGATGAATTTGTGGTGAACTTCAATACCTATGTAGTGCAGAGAATATCTTAGAAGCTTTTTCAGTAACTATTTCAAGGATACCTTAACTCAAGGATGGCCTAAAAGAGTAAAGTACTACATCAAGATAAACATCAAAGGATCCCCCACAAGGACTGTTGAATAACTAAGTTAGTGAGCGGTTGAGTTCCAAGTAAGTAGGATTAGTAGTTCACTATACTTTGGAGTATTGCTTAAGAATACTTGGAGACCTTAATATATACCTTACTTATGATTATAAGTGATTAGCTTATGTGTGGGGGGCGTATGTATTTGAATATTGTACTGCTATTATGGAGTGCTGAATTATTTGTATTAGTTATTTTATGGCATTATCTACCATGGATTGTATAAAATTGCTTAATCATCCCAAAAAATCTAATACAAAATCAATCTAACTACTAACCTAACTTACATCACAACCTATTAAGGGAAACGATTAAGATTCTCGACCTAAACTTAGACCCTTCGATAAGGATAGCAGAAATTATTCTTTCCCTACCCTTAGTTAAACTAAGTAACAGGAGAAGAAGTCACAATAAGGTTAGGGATTATGATTTGAAGGTAGTCTTAAGCGGAGCATGTTTCTTCATTGTAGGAGCCTCGGTTTGGTGTCCAATCCGCGAAGTACATAGCATGAAACTCCTCAAAACCCAAATTAGAGCAAGCATAATTTATCTAATCTTACAATGACTAGTCAATGTCATGCAATAGCATTTACTTGAACATGCATTGCATACAACTAACCTTGCTTAAAAACCCTGGTTGCATGATGATTGATATGTGTTATTGTCCCCATCCCACTTATTAAGCAAGTTGTCATTCACTCTCTTATAGCTGTTTTGCAGGTTTCCAATAGAATCACCAATATTAAACCAAGTTCCAAAATGCTAAAGGATAGGGTCAAGAAGTGAGATTCAAGGTTGATGGACTATATTCTTAATTATTTGTTGGATTTACTCACTTGTACAGAAACTAATAAGGTCTCCATTAGTAGCCCTTTAGTTTTCATTTATGAATACCATTACCATGCTCCAATAATCTATGATCTTTTATAAATCCTTTATTAATCACTTTATTTTCTCAAATCAAGTTACTTTGAGAACTTTTGTTAAAATTGAGATTTTATACTTTGAATAATTTGTAAAGCTTGATTTCTCAATTATCTAAGCCACAAGTTTATTTTCAAAGCTATTTTGAAGTATTACATCACAGGTTGTTATCTATTAGACTCAGAATTAGATAGCTCAAAGTTAGAAAGTGGTAAATGCCTTATGCAAGCCATACTTATGTTAGCAGCTAAAGTAACTAGCCTCTAACTTAGGTTAGTTTGTACGGCGAAAGCTATCATGACTCTCTAGTTTAAGGCATAACATTTGTTGGTAATATTAAAGCTTTTCTCAAGAAAAAGGGTCCATAATCTTATGGCCTTATCAAACTTTTTTTTTTTAATCCATAAAATTATCCATTGACTTAAGAATTCTTATTTGTATCATTATAGAAAATAGTTCCCCAATCAATAAGTATGGCTTGGGAACAATACATGCAGTAATCTTCTACTTGTGTCCCATATAGTATTCGCTTAATAACAAACATTTGTGAGATTAATGTAATATCAACAATCCCTTACAAATGATCTTGATAATGTATATTAGAATATGGGACTTTGTTGTGTGTAAGTTACAAGAAAAACTTTAAACAAGCGATTAAGGAAAATGGTATTCAATATAGAAGCACAATAAAAAAGAAAAAAGCACTAGCCCCACTCAATTAATAACGAGAAACCGTAGATCATACCAATCAAATTACTTCTTTTCAATTTTAATAGAAATAAAAATTTTAGTGAAAATAAAAACATCACTAGAAAGAAAAAGGGAGATCTTCTTTTATTATAGAATATTAAAAAAATATATTGAATTAAAAAAATCGAAATCACGAGGAAAAAGAATCCACAGGCCAAGGGAATCTTAAATCAGATGTATAGAACTAAGGTAATCTTGGATCAATTCTCTCAAACCAAGAAAAAGATGAAGATTATGCAGGCCGAAATAGGGATATAAGAAAACGTCAAAAGAAAAAGCAATACAAGAGTAACATGGAAGCAAAGCTTGATTTCTTCCTAAAAAGATATTTACGTTTTCAATTAAGGTGGGATGATTCTTTCAATGAAAAAATAATCAATAATATCAAAATATATCATCTTCTACTTAGACTGATAAATCCAAGAGAAATTGATATATCCTCTATTCAAAGGGGAGAGATGAGTTTAGATATTCTAATGATTCAAAAGGATTTAACTCTTACTGAATTGATAAAAAAGGGAATATTAATTATTGAACCAGTTCGTTTGTTAATAAAAAATGACGACCAACTTATTATGTATCAAACTATAAATATTTCATTAGTTCATAAGAGTAAGTCCCTAACTAATCAAAGATACCGAGAAAGAAAGTATGTTGAT
>JAMXBB010000012.1:44923558-44990022 GCA_024138015.1 Lumnitzera littorea | reverse complement strand
CCCCCCCCCCCCCCCTTTCCTTTTTTTACCTTCATGTCACCATACGGGAAGGGCATTGGGACATCAAAAAAGGGAGTAGGGTGACATATTTATCAACTTTTCCACTATCACCTCAAAAAAACCAAACTCTGCCTTACGTAAAATTACTAGAGTACAGTCATTTAGGGGCCTTAGTTGGTGATCCAAGCCATTTCCCTCTCGATGATGAAGCTTATCCCCCATCATCTCACTAGCTGACCTTAACCCCTATTATTTTGAGGTCATATCTGGTATTTAGAGTTTGCCTCGATTTGGTACTACTCTCGTAGTCTACACTGAAAAGATTCAGCACTTTTGAACCACGAAACGCTTGATTTCCATACTATACTAAACTATAAGGAGCTGAACTGAACTGGCTCGAAGAAAAGAGGACCTTTCAACCCTTTCTATCAATATGACCTCCTATTGATGGAAACTATTCTCTCACATCATATGACAGATCACCAAAAAAGAGGACTATGAATGGTGTGCAAGTACCAATAAAATTTTAACGTATAGAAACATTATTAATATGTTTTCAAAAAAATACATATTTTAATTATTATGTATTTAAATATCATTGGTACTTACACCTCACTCTCAATTCAGTAGCATACTAATACCATTGAACCTTTTTTTATAAGTTATGCACATGAAAAGTTGTAATGGATGAATAGTAAATAATATTAATTTCAATTGCTAACTTCTAAGCAATTTAGAGGATACAATTGAAACATCCATTATTTAGACCAACACCAATCCTTTCTTTTTATTAGAAGAAAATGCAATGTTGGTGTTTAGAGATGCATATGTCCAAGATAAAGATAACAAAGCTGGTATGGGAGGAATCTCATTATCTTCAATAGGTGAAATTGCTATAGGTTTTGCAAAGGAAATAGCCCATGTCTTTCCAACTGAAGCAGAAATATGGAGTACTTTTACTACGTTGAAGTTTTCAGAAAAATATAAATTCTTCGGGATAATTTTGTTGATTGAATTTTTTTCTTAAGCTTTAAATAATTTAAACAGCTGCAAACTAAATGAATCTTTCTTGCTTTCTGTGGTTTTATGTACAGGGATATCCTAGCCATGAATGAGATTTCTCGATATCTAGGGCAAGCAATCGAGTAGCAGATTGTTTCCAAGGAAGTTGGTGCTTCATCTTCTTCTGTTTTGTGTTTTGGATCCCCGCTGGTGGGGATGTTTAGTGTTAATGTTGAGGAATTATGTAAGGGATGCTATATCCCTACTAATTTGTAGACCATGTAATAGCTTTTATTATAAAAAATATTGGTTTTTAAAAAAAAAAAATGTAATTTCATTGATTAAACTCGACTATCATGATACAGGTGTTTCAAACATTAATGTCCACATGGAAAGTATTTATTCTATAAACATTTTCTAAATGTTATAAATTACTTCACCTAACGCTAGTATTATCTGGCTGGTTTAGACTGACAAGTTGAGTGAATGATTGGATCATTAATGAGAGCTCGTGAGCTTGTAACTTTCTTATTTATCTATGTCTCCTCATTCAATATTATGTTTGGTATGGCATTAGAGAAAAGTAAAGTCTACGCAAGAAGCTCACTGTTGGGACCCCATTTTTAAAGCCATTAAAAGGTAGGGTTTGAAAATAGGAATTAGCATCTGTGTACTAAAAAATTAAAAAATACAAAATAAAGGCAAAAGGCAAAGGAAAGCTGTCCCTCCCTCCCCCTCTCTTTTCTTTTGAAAAAAAAAAAGAAAAGACAGGCAAATTGCCCCTTAAAAATTACCTTGACATAACATAATCAATAACAAAGATCCTAGGAAGAGAGTTTGTCAGATAATCAGAGAAAAACTACTTCATGAAAGGAAGAGAAACCACCAAAGGACCTCCTTCAGCAGATCTCCTAGTATGTTTTCCATCTAGAGCTCACCTAAACATAATGCCAAAACCTGTTTGTAGCCCCGCGAGGTCATTAGAGACCCAGAAGGGCCACCACCCTTGGCGGCGAAAGCACCACCGTCGCCACCTGCTAAATGGTAGCACTAGAGGTGGCCAAGCGAGCCCTCTGCTATGGACAAAAACCAAGCAAATGGGCTCGGAGATCGCTGAACCATCTTCCCCGAAAGTAACCTGTGCTGGTCAGATCAAAATCAAGCCTCAGGTTGCTTCTTCCAAGAGCTGGCGATCTGTCATGGAAGAGATTGAGAGAATTCACAACAACAGGAGACTGAAGAAGAGACCAAGTTGGCTAGAAGGTCTTGGAATAAAGAAAGAGATGACGCAGCTGTTGACATGCTTGAGGAGTATAAGGTTTCATGTCCGCTGCTTTAAATCATTGCCTCAATCAGAAATTACAACTGACGAGGACGATGATGATAATGAATACGGAGTTCGATATCAAAATAACCATCATGTAGCAATCAGTGATGAAACTTCAAAAACTGTATTTTCCAAGTGGTTTATGGTGTTACAGGAAAACCAGAATACTGATCTATGTAGCGAGAGTACTAAGCGAAAGGAGGGGCATTCTAGTAATTTGACAAGGGATGCACCAAGCGCTCCTCCACCAAATGCCTTGTTGCTAATGAGGTGTAGGTCTGCTCCGGCTAAAAGTTGGTTAAGGGAAACGGAACAAGAAGAAGATGACTATGATGGTAAGGAGGAAGAAAATGAAAGGAAGGAAGAGAAAATGAAGAAATTGAGGTGCTTGATAGATGATGAAACGAAAGAAGAAGAGAAGAGAGAGGAGATTTTCAGAGCCATGAAGTACGACGCTGTTTCATGCAGAAATTCATTTGAGAATGCCGAAGAAACGCGGGTGTTTGGTGGAATCAGAGATCCATTTTTCAGGAGCAAAAGTTGGAAAAGGTGACTAAACATCTTGCAGTGTGTCTTTTTTTCTTTTCTCTCTTTTAAAATCTGAAGTTTTCCTATAAAACGTACATTTCATTAAATCTTCCTATTCTTCGTTTTTTTTTTTTTTTTTTGGGATTCTGTCAATGTTGGTAGTTTAAAAATAGATCCACCATATAGCTCAGTGATATTGTTATACATGGGGTGAATCTCGGATCTGTATTGCGCTTGTGTACACTTGTCATTTATTGAGTTTGTTTCATGGGAAAACATAATTTTGCTGCAGTGTTATACTCCAGTGTCGTACATGAAAGTGATGGATTATTTTACGCGTTATACCAACGCTCGTCTATCTCCGTTAGATAATAATAGGTAAATTTAAAACGTTATTAGTACCACCGAAAATGAAATGGGCTTTAAGATCATTTTCCGATTATGAAGAAAATATATTTGGTGATTGAAAAGAAAAAATAAGATTTTCTATTTTATATTCTTAGCGATCATTTTTAATATACTGTCAGTTAATATGGTAACTTCTAGTCGCCAATCTTGATAATGTTCTACTTATACTTGTTTGGAAAGCGATCGAATGGAATAACTGAACAAGTATATGCTTGCAATATGTATATTTCATACTATATTGACCCTTATTCCTTGGAGACAGTCATATCCTTGTGTTTTGGAGCGTTCCTGACAAAGCTCACAGGCCGATCTTCGAAAACTTTAAATTACTGAAATTCCTATGAATCAACTTCATGACCTCTGACATTTTGATGGAGACCGATGTTTTCCTTTACTTTCCTTCGTGGAAAAGTTGGCTTCGGAGAAGAGAATGGTTTTCACAAATGATGACCAATGATTATGTCGTTCGTCATCAATGTCGTCCAACTCCGACTTTGTCTAGTTCTTTGAATAAACTACAGATTCGGTCCCTATGGCTTGAGAATATTTTTAAAATAGATAATGTTTTTTTCTACGGTAAAATGGGTCACATTGCATCCCTTCCTTTGTATAATGAGAAGCCCAATGAAAAGCAATATATTCAAAACAATTCTCCAAGAATAAATGATGTTATTGTTGTCGTAAATTATGACATAATATATCTATATGTAGTTATAATGAAAGCAAAACCCAATGCTTCTAAAGACTACCCTATAGCTAAAACGAGTACAATTTGAAATTCAAATGGACTCGAGAAAATTTGGAACCCAAAGCACCATGATTTGTGAAGTTGCGTAGATAACTGAGACGAGACCCTAAAAGAAGGTATAAGACAATGTCCGACGGTTCAAAGAATTGGAAGGAATATTGATGCCTATAGAAACTTTTTTTTTTTTTTCAACTGTGTTACAACCCCTATAGAAATGTAAGGATAACAAGAATAGATATAGACTGCTAGTCCATAAAATTCCAGTGCAAACTTTCAAATGAATAGAGACGGAGTGAAGAGTTAAGAAGATTCTTGATTGAAGGTGTTATATTCAAAGAAGTATCCCTCATTTTAAATTTGAATATCATTATTCATAATCTAAGTGGTTGCTTTCTAAGAAAAGAGAAGTTTCAACAATGCAGAGTTTTAATGAATAAAAATATCCTAGAAATTATTTAAAATTTAGGAGCATAAAGGTACTCCAAAGTTTTCTTCTTTGAAGAGGAACTTAATCCTTATTACAGGCCCTCTCATTAGCTCACACAAGGAAAACTATGCACTCGCTCTCTCATCTCCTCTCAAAAGGCATCCCTTTCCTTCCCTTCTTTTGTAGACTTAAGTGCCATCACCTTTTTATTTCCTTAAAAGTTGCTATCAACAATTCCTCTCTATACACAATTGCAAGATTATTGTGCAAGTTCAACTAAGTTGAAGTCCTTAAACTCTATTCCTAAAGCATCTAAGAAAAATCCTAAAGGAAAATCATTTCAGGTATAATGCAATTTTTTAAATTCACTCAAGTATGCTTAAAGCCTACATCTTAAAACCCTTGTCTTTTCATCCAAAATCAAGTGACTAAAACCTTAGCTAATCCTATAACCTTTATAACCATCTTCTTTTCTTCTTCTCTCTTAACTCTCTCTTTACTCGGCTAAACCAAGCTCATAAGAGCTCTCAAAATTCAAGTAAAATCTCATCCAAGTTAGCTCAAAGGCAAGTTAGGTGTATAAGCTCTTTTCCCTAACTTTTCTTGGTGAAAGAACCTCCATTTTCATGGAGTTTTCTTAGCGTTCTATAGAAATCTAAATTTAAGGTTCTCTCATTTGCAACTCTCTTACACAGGTTAAGTTTATATTTAGGTTCTAAACTCATGTTCATCTACTCTAAGTATTCCTTACCTTTCCTCTTATTCTTTAGCTTAGAGTTGGTTTTCTTGAAGTTTTTTTTGGGTTTGATGATTTAAGTGGGTACGTAAGTAGATATTTGTAATTAGGTGGGATCAAAAAATGAGTTTAAGTGATGGACTTTTAGATGTTTGAAGCATTTCAAGGTTAGGTTAAAGAATGGAAGGATTAAAGTTGGATTTGAATTGGTTTTCGAAGGAGGAATTTTTGTTTTGCTATAGGGGACACAACCTAATGACATGGTTGTGTCATGTGATCGTATCCCTTATGCTTAAGATTTGTGTTAGAGTAGAGAGTTACACGATCTAACAACATGGTTGTGTCATGAGGTCATATTTGGAAGTTGGTTTTTGAAAAGAAGTTTACATGACCTTTTGATATGATCATGTCATTGAGGTTATGTACACTAACAAAACCTTTTTTGACATGGTCATGTCAAGGTTGTGTCCTTTCTATTCATTCCTCATCCCTTGTGTTTCTTCACATTTCGCAACCAAAATCTATCCTTAACCTAAACTAAAGCTAGTTAAGGGGATTAATGAGTTTAAGAGTTAAGTTAGCATAGGATAAATCGTAAAGTAAAGTGCAAGAATTATTATTTAGTTGCATACCTTATGTTAAATGTTAGATGGTTAGACTCAAGCTTCATGGTTGATTCATTCAAGCTTTATAATTGGTGTGGTTTAACTGTTCAGTTACCTGATGTATGTTTGATGGCTGTGCTTAATAGGATAGTAAGTAACTAAACTAACTCATATCCGACTTAAACTTGGTTTACTTATTGTACTTGTTATGGTTCATTCTGGGGACCCATAGTAGCAAATTCCAAGGGAATAAATGATAAATCTTCATGTGAAAATTCCTTAATAGACTTACATGTTAAGACAACACAACTAGATCTACGTATCATAGACTCGTGGACTCATGGGTATCAAAGCTCGTCATGGCAGTTCCTAATACCATAATATGTATGTAATAAAGCAAAAGATTTATATATCTATATCTATGTATATGTATAAAAAACCATTACATGGCAAGATTATTAGTACACATTTGTTGTATGCTTGTCTAAATGCAAGATAATTAACCTAACGTTTGTTATTTCTTCCATTAATGCATGTGAATGACTAGTTTGGCATTTTACATACTTATACATTATGTACTCAACTTCAACTCATTATTCTATTCTTATAGCTGCAAATGGTTAAGATGAAGTTTAATGCTTATGTAATATTCGAGACTACTACTAATAGGTTGAGAAACAAAGGTGATTAATTGTGTTATATTAAGGATGATAATGACCTAACGAGACAAAGTAGTTGTGTTGAATAAAATTGTTGATAGGATCTTTGCAGTATTAAAGATTCAGTTGATAGTTATAATTATGGGTAGATTGACTCACCTATGAATTAATCATATTGTGAGAATTGTGGAAACATGTAATATTATACTGTTGAGAGGTTTGTAGTGACAAATTTTACAAATAATTTAAGATTGTAGTGGTTTTCTAAAGCCTTAACATGTCATTAAAAAACTAAAGACATATAGCAAGTTGTAGCACCTACAGGTTCTAGGATGTTATAATTTCATTTCCTATCAATTCAAAATCTATAAACATTCTAACTTGAGTCTATTGTTTTTTGTTTAAGGAGATTAAATAGCAAGGGAGTGCTAAAGGTATTATTATGTTGATGATAATTTATGAAAACCCCACCATTTTTCTTTCTTAATGGTGTATCGAAATTCTAAAAACCCAAACACTATTCTTTTGAATAAAAGGAAAGTTGATCCAATTGTTGGAGGATCAACTTTGAGAGAAAAACAAGGAATAAGTTGATTTCCCTTCTTTCACACAACCAAGGTTAGTACCAATTTTGCCTTTATGTTTTGATCATAATTGAGGTTTAGTTTATTTTTTCTAAGGTAAAGGACAATGAAAGTTAAAATTATAATTATGAATTAATTAAAAGAATAAAACTAATAGATAAGAGTAAATCATTAGGATGTTTAATTGAGCAATTGGAAGTGTTTATGCTAAAAATTTTCCTTAAGAACAATTTGATGGAACAAAAAAATTTTGTGAAAGTAGAAATGAATTCTAAGGGAAGAACTTCATAGGATTTTGGAAATAAGGAAAATAATATTCGACCAAATTCACAATGTACCTAATGAGTCTCAAAATACTATTGACTAAGTATCTTACTTAGCCAACTAAGTCTTAAATATGATTGATTGAATTATCAACTTAATTGATCAAGTATACTAACGCTTCCCTAGTTTAACTTATTTTCAAATCAAGCCGACCTTCTTTATTTGTATTAAGATTTTAGCGATCCGAGTTACAAAGACTTCGTAAGCTAGAAATCTATTTAGTAACTTTAGTAGTTACAATTCTATAGTATAATTAAGTACATAACTAATGTCTGAATTTAAATTCTAAACATTGATTTAAGTTTTATCAATTAAAGGTAAATAGATTGGATCTTAGATATGTAACTACTATATTGTGATGCATAAACACGTGGGCTTGATAGAAATGTTCAAATAACTATTATAAGCCTCAAAGGTAAATTCTATTTGAAGGCTATAAGGTTAATGATGCCTATTGGTCTAAATGCTAGGAAGTAAAGTATATATGTGACAATGCCTAAATGGTCTAAATGCTAAGAAGTAAAGTGTGTATGTGAGTAGAAGAAGATATTAAAGATAGGAGTGATTATTATATTGATATATGGATACTATAGGAATGTATAGAAAGTTAGATTAGCATCCATAAATGAAAATATAAATGAAACATTATCAAAATTATTTAGTCTTGTGCAAGGATGACTTCCATGAACACTTGTTAGGCATTGTAGGACACTTTAGACTACTCTCACCAAACAAGGCACAAAAACTACGCAAAAGATGTAAAGAGAAATAATTAAAAGAAAGGATAATGTATGCTTAGGGAGTTAGAGAGGATATGGTTTGTCCTTTCATTAAGAAAAAACTAAGGTACACATGATGTTCATGGATGGTCAAATCGTTGATATGTTCCATAAGGCCAAAGCTCTAGTGATGAGAGTTTATAGAAGGAAAAAGGGGCCAAATGCTATTGGACCAACAAACTGTGCTAGGTCTATTCCCTAAGAAATTATAAATGTATGGGTATGTAGGTGTGTAAGTATGTGTAGTGCGTGAGAAGGTATGTATAGGTACTTGGGAATAAAGGAAGTTAGTAGTTAAGGCTAACATACATAAATAAAATATATAAGGGTAATAAAATCTATCTAAGGTAGTTGAACAAATATGCTAAAAGGATACTAGGTAGTAGCATTCTAGTTTATTATAAAGGTGGAGGGAATCAAGTTAGTTAGGCATGCTTGATCATTTTGGCCAAGTATATTTCTCCCATTGAGCTTTGAGCTTGGGAACTACATTAGTAAGTCTAATACCTAAGTATTGCAGCTATTTTTTCTTCCTTTCATACCCAAATTAAGCCTAGCATTGCTATTTTGTTTACACACTAAACCATCCTAATCTAAGAGTTAATTGTTAGGTTTTATCAAGGGTGTACCTAAGCAAATAATTATACTACCATCTAATGCCTCCCTTGATAGTAAAGCTAATAACTATTTCTTTACTATCTTTCTAGTGCCCCTTTATTCTCTTCAACATAATATTCTATAATGAAAAGCATATGATCATACGCTATTATTAAATAAAACTTTTTTAGGCTACAAATTATTATCCAAAATACATAATATAACTACCAAATCTCAACTATCATACAGGATATATTTAATTTTTAAGAAATAAATTTTTAGACAAATTGTAAATACATTCCCGTAATTATTGATCAATTCAAATAAAACCTTAAACTTCCAAAGCATACTTTCAATTATTTATGACTTTCGAAAATACTCATATGCCCTAAATTGTCACTTAAGTCCCAAAAAAGTTAGTATTTATGATCTCATTAGTGACAATTGGATTTTAGCAACAATTTAGGAAGTGTCAACATATATTCTAAAGTTATAAGAAGGGAAGTCCTATTTTGAGAGTTTATAAGGTTTATGTACAGATAACAAGTAGTTTTAAAGGTGTATTTACAATCATCTCTAAACATTTTCCATCAAAAAGATATAATATATGCTTAAGAAAAAGAAGTTTTATCTTAACCACTCATTAACTTAACTTTTTTTCTTTTTTCTTTTTTTTTCTTTTTTTTTTGCGTAAAAGTGAGAATGAAAGAAAAAGAATCAAGATTAAAAAGGCATAGAGAGTGAAAATGGAAGTAGTAGGAAAAAATTAATTTAAGTATTAATATTTAGCTGGTACTATTTTTGGAAGAAAAATAAAAAAATATGCAATATACGACCATGCTACATGATAAAGGAAGATGGTATAAATAATGAAACTTGCTTTTGGGAAAAAATATAAAGAAAGAAAAAAATCAAATTTGCTAAAGTTGAGGTGGAGAACAGAATAGATTACTAAACTATGTTTTATAACATGGTATCCAAAGCTCGAAAGTTAGTTCCAAATTTGAGACACTTATTCTCAAACCGTAAATCAATAATTTTTTATGGGATAAATAAATAATATAGAAAACTATTACAGTTTTTAGACGCTTATTATAATTATTATTATTTTTTAATCAAATAGATGCTTATTATTTTTACTTTTGCATTTTAGTATGGAACTTAGTTTTTATAACAATATATTAAGTGTTGTTCCTCGATCCTCGTACTAAGGCAAAAGCTTGCTAAATGAAGATAAAAGGTTATAAGAGTGCTAGGACATTTCGATGTATCCACTTCAATGCTTAAGTTAAATGTATTTAGGAGAGTGTATAAAAATATGTAAGCTGAGAGTAAAATGAATCAGAAAGAGTTTAATGTAAGCCTCAATTCTCTATTTTAGATGGATCAAACTTGATCAATTTGATGTTATGATTGAACTGTTTAGACCACATATTGAAATTATGTGAATAAGGTGGATAGTGATTACTAGGGGTAATAACTGTTGAATCACTCGTATCCCTTTTTATAATTCAAACATTTGGACTTACTAATTTGGCCTTAATGGCCTATTCTCTTACAACCTTTGCTCCAACCTGCTCTAATCTATTCCAAGCCCTTCCAATTTAGACAAGCTCTTTCAAAGGCAAATGGATTTCATGCTTAGTATGGTATAACTCGATTAAATAGGTCACACTAAGTTAAAATAGATTAGCACAATATTCACATAGGTTGACGTATGCTTAAAGCTAACTAAAATCACCTCTCAACGTTGAATATGACTCAAACTATGTTGGCATTGATGTAAAACCCAAAGGAAAAAAGATAAATAAATGAAGAATAAATAGATAAAGAAAGAAATTTTAAAAGACAATATCAAAAGCACAACTAATATTTTTATTAAAGAATGATCAATTGATATCTTAGTTAGTCATTTCCTCATTTCATCTTGTTTCCTATACTTACCTATTTCGAGTTGTCCAATTACATTAGCTTGATTGGCACTCTTGTTAATACATACTAGTAGATGTTTAATGTTTTACTTTAGAAATTCTTATCTTAGTAAAATCCTATTAATAGATACCTATAAGAAGAGTCATTCACTAAAGAAGAGATTCAATAGCACACCGTCTGTCTTAATAAGTAACGATTAAGTACTAATAAAAAATTAACACTTAAAAAGATCTACTTATAAGTACATAAAGTTAAATATGAAGAGATAAGCTTATTATTAATGGGATCTCTCTCATAAAATTCAAAAAATCACAACTTTTTACTGGGAGCTCGATAAGAATAAGCCGAGTGCAGTGGAACCCTATACCACTATGAGCCAAGCCCATAGAAGTGGAACGATTTAAGCCTATTAAAAAAAGCCCAAACAAATCAAACTCAGCTGCTGCCTTTTACCAACGAATATGCCAATATTGTGCGCGAAGCCTTCAAAGCGAAGGAAGTCCTGCTGTGTTGTCTGACGTTTGACTTGTCTTCCTGTTGCAACAACAACGGTCAAGATCGTCGTGATTGCATTCTTCCCCAATCCACCTGTTCGAAATCCGAAAAACCCTTTTTCCACCTATCCGGAAACTCTGATCCTTCCTATTCCTGTTAATTCCCATGAACTGGTACAGAAAGCTAGCAATCCGATTCAAGAAGAAGATGAAAATGAAACCCGAGATGGTGACGTTAATACTGGTGAACCTGGCCGGAATCATGGAGAGAGCCGATGAGTCTTTATTACCTGGCGTGTACAAAGAAGTGGGAGTGGCTCTTCACACCGACCCTACTGGGTTGGGTTCATTGACGCTGTTTAGGTCCATGGTACAGTCTTCTTGTTATCCGATTGCGGCCTATTTAGGTGCCACACGCAATAGGGCTCATGTGATTGCTCTTGGTGCCTTTCTTTGGGCTGCTGCTACTTTCCTTGTTGCTTTCTCTTCCACTTTCTTTCAGGTACTTAAATATATTCTTTATGATTCTTTGCTGTCTTTGTATATTAATTTTCGTAGAATTTCTGTAGTTTATTTTTATTTGCTTGCAAAAGGAAACAGTTGGTTATAAAGGGCTTTAGGATTGGAAATTCGACAATACTTGGAATAGTGTCGCCGCCGTTCCTTGTAATTATATGTCGATTGCCCGGACGTTGGACCATGAAATTGGGGTTTCTTGTTTAGTCCATTGTCACAAATGTTAATGTATAATGGAACTCATGTTATGTACACAATACTTGACCAGACGCGGGCCAGTTCCTGACTATATAAAGAAGTTCTGACTTCCCATTAATTCAATATCATAAACTGCATAGGTTTCGACTGGTAATCGGGAGCGGGGTTATATGAAAAAATGCAAAAAGCCTGTGTCCATCCTACCATTCCGGTGTTTGCAGATAACTGATCCATTTATGGTAGTGTTGCTCCCACATATAGAAGAGAGAATACGGGTTTCATCATATGGTTCCTACTTATCAGCTGAGAATGTTTTATACTGCTATCAGCTGGATTAGATGTTCATAATTTGTGGTACAAAGTTCAAATTCTTGCAGCATGAATGGCAATTTTTATCCCTAAGTATCCAATATTTTGTCATGATAGCATAGTACGGTACATCTTGACCCATTTATATGAAAATTGAGGACAAGTTTCATATCTTCCATCATTTCGGGACGATTATTCAAGTCACCCATATATGTAACAATTTCGCATAAGATGTCACTTTTTGAATTGCAATCATTATGTATGAGACAATACTTCAAGTTAATAAAGATTTAAATTTTCTATTCTCAATGCAAAGGCTGACGCCATTAATGTCTTCAGCGTTGGTTGAGCAGGTGGCTTTATCCAGAGCTCTCAATGGCATTGGGCTTGCAATTGTTGGACCTGCTATCCAATCTCTTGTGGCTGACCTCACAGATGACAGCAACCGCGGTATGGCTTTTGGATGGCTACAGCTGACTTCCAATATCGGTTCAATTATAGGAGGACTCTGTTCTGTGATGATAGCTCCGTTTACGCTCATGGGAATCCCTGGCTGGAGATTCTCTTTCCATTTAGTGGGATTGATAAGTGTTGGGGTTGGTGTTCTCATCCGCCTTTTTGCGAGTGACCCACATTTCTCAGATAACAATACAAAATGTAGCAGTGAAGCCTCCAGGAAA
Organism: Lumnitzera littorea; assembly: GCA_024138015.1. Taxonomy (NCBI): domain Eukaryota; kingdom Viridiplantae; phylum Streptophyta; class Magnoliopsida; order Myrtales; family Combretaceae; genus Lumnitzera; species Lumnitzera littorea. The sequence continues at coordinate 44,977,169 of JAMXBB010000012.1, read as the reverse complement.
TCCCTTCACTCAGAAGTGAAACATTTAATTAAGGAAGCAAAAGCAGTTATGAAAGTCCCCTCATTCCAGATTATCGTGGCTCAAGGTGTCACAGGTCTTTTTCCCTGGTCAGCTCTGTCCTTTGCAACAATGTGGTTGGAGCTTACTGGGTTCTCACATAGCAAAACTGCATTTCTCATTGGATTGTTCGTGGTTGCCAGCTCCATTGGGGGCCTATTTGGAGGAAAAATGGGAGACTACCTTTCAACACGTCTTCCAAATTCTGGAAGGATAATGCTTTCACAGTTTAGCTCAGCATCGGCTGTTCCCCTTGCAGCTATTCTCCTACTGGGTCTACCTCAAAACCCATCTACAGCTTTTTTTCATGGTTTGGTCTTGTTAATAATGGGCTTCTGCATTTCTTGGAATGCTCCAGCGACAAACAAGTGAGTATCTATTTCAACCTTTTTACTTTTATATAGAACAGAACCTTTTTGTGAAACAATTGTAGTAATAGGAGACAGTTACTGCATAGTATGGACAATCATGGAGTTGATTTTAATTGGTGCATAAGCAAGTTCTTTGTGAATTTGGCAGTATTTGCACAGTGATTTCTTTTTCAAAATTAAAAGAGAAGAGGGAGGGGGAAAAGAACTATCTAGTAATATCCAGTAGGTTAAGTTTCTGCATTTACATGATCCAAAAATACTTTGTATTTGTTGATTGGATTAGTATTAAAGTATTTGATAATAATTGGGCTAGCAAATACCAACCTTACTCATCTGTTTTTGCAGTCCTATATTTGCAGAGATAGTTCCAGAGAGGTCGAGAACTAGTGTATATGCACTGGACAAAGCCTTTGAGTCCATCCTATCTTCATTTGCACCTCCTATGGTTGGTATACTAGCTCAGCATGTGTATGGATATAAACAGCTTCCTGAAGGAGCTGGTACGACTGAAGCGATTGAGACAGACAGGAAAAATGCAGCGGCCTTGGCCAAGGCATTATATACAGCAATAGGTATTCCGATGACACTCTGTTGTCTTATATATTCATTCCTCTATTGCACATATCCAAGGGATAGAGAACGGGCACGAATGGAGGTTTTAATAGAGGCAGAGATGCAACAGATACACTTGGGTACTTTACCTGAAGTCGGAGAACACTCACATGCACAGGCTATTAGGACAGAAGATGGCTTAGTTAATGATCGGAGTGTCATTGATATTCATTATGAGGTTGAGGATCATCAAGATATTGATGAGGAGGATGAGAATGCATTGCTGTACCGCCAGCTGACATTTGCTAATATGGGAGAATGATGATGCCAGATACGTAGAAGTGTATATTGGTAGAAATTTACAGGCTGTAATTGGATATGCAAGAATTTTAGTGGTGAGGAAAAAATGTTCTCGATGAATTTTTTTTGACATATTAGCCGGGATTTCGGCAGTGTTCTGCTAAGACATTCAAAAAGTACGGGAAAATTTAGTCATGCAATCTGTCACATTCATTTTGTTCATTATAGGCTGTTTTTGGAGTTTCGATTTTTAGTTAGAAGATTGCACGATTTGTATGGATACTGGCTTTAGGAGTACAATGTTCTCAGTTCTTGCAATTTACTTGCAAAACATTACTTGGTTCTATTGTAATTGTCCTGTGAATCCACATCTCGATGTCAAATGCAACAAAAACTTTTACTTGGATGACAATTGTTACACTACTAGGAAAGGGATTCATATCTCTCAGCAAACTATCTTCACTTCACCATTGGAACTCTTAAAGAAGAGCAAACAGCAATATAAGAAGTGCAGCAGAGAATAAATGAAAACCCAAAATGACCATAAGTCATAACAGCTTGTATTAACATTTGGCCAAAAGTTCACTGTTGAAGTATGCAATACAAGAGGACACATCTAACAGTAACATTCTCATTTTTCCCATAATCACCACATAAGTTAGTTTGGTTTTACACATATGCATTCTGAAAAAACTTGATAATTATCAACTCCATTAAAATTAACATCTCTAATGACAACTCTGGTATCCTGTGGGTAAATAATCTCAGCTGGTGAGGCAATGGGTAGCATGTACATTTAAGTAGGCTTTGTTGCAGAAATCATCACAAATCCCCGATTCCTTTCAGATTGAAAGTCAACTAGGCCACAAGCTCTGGAGAGATCTTCCAGTTCTCGTTCAGATAGGAAAATATGACTACCGGATACTTGCAAAATGTTCTAGAATGAGAAAAGTTTTCCTCAATTAGATATGCAACAAAATGGGTAAAACAAAAAAAGAACCATGATCTTCTTTCAAGGTGCAAGATATAATTTTCCTGCAAGAGGCAAGAGGACAAACAAACAAATCCGGCATTTTGCATTGTTGGTATAACATGGTTTAAGTAAATATACATCCCTGAACTTCATTGCGAATTTACTTGAAATAACAAATAATCATCAAAAATGAGTTAACACACCATAATTGCAAGCTAGTTTGATGACCAAGAAAATTTTTTGCTAAAAGAAATACTAAGTGACATATACCTGGCGCAAAGGCCTTAGAAATGGAATGAATGAAAAAGGTCCATCGAGTATGTAGGTGCTTGCTACAAAAACTCCTCCAGGCCTTAGAACTCGACTTATCTCAGCAACCTACATAACCAAAATGTCCCATCAAAGAAAGCACAAAAGCAAGTGCTCATATAAAAAAAGTATCAGTTTCTAAGACATCACACACTGATATAAATCTCATTGGTACTCTTCACATCTTTCATCCCAACAAAGAAAAGATGATTAGCTTGTTTCTATTTTCCTTAAACACCCTTGTCAAGGTTGAGAAGATACCCACGAACATATCCAATTGGAAATGGAATTACAATTTGTTGTAATCCACGATACATGCCTTTTGATGATCTCAAAAAAAGCATTACAACTTTCATACATTTTTAACACTAAACTGATTGCTTTTCTAGTCAAAAAATTGTGTAATAAACTAAAACTAGGCAGTTCATAGGTTAACCAGTTCAACACTCTACAAACTCATGCGGATAAAATAATACTTTGAAACTCAAATCAAGATTAGAAAATCAATGAAAAGCAACTGGCAAGGGAGCAGCATGCACAGCTGATGATGGTGACATAAAATGCTATAAAGAAAAATGCTAACAGCTGATGATGGTGAAGGCCAACAATGTATAGCAGCACCAGCATGCACAGCATCTACAGAACTTGAAGGAAAGGGAAGTCTTGAAATATCAGCTCTAACTAGCACCAAGTTCCTGAAATGGATTACTGAGAATATCAGGAACTAGACATGATTTTATTTAATATACGGATGCTGATAGTTTTACAGAAACTACATTATGAAATTTCGAACTGTATCAATCAATATAGTCTTAAGCTTTCTTTTCAAGACTAAAATTTTCTTCTGCTCACTCTTTAGGGAAACCCTCTTCTTGCTTTATGAATTGGTAGCACTGCTGTAACATGTTCTCCGAGTAATCCAAAGCAACAACTTGAGAGAACAGCCTACTCTTGGCAAAGAGTCTTGCAAACATACCACTCCCACAACTAGCATCTACAATGTTTCCACCTATGACTGGCTTAAGATACCCTTTGATCAGTTCAAACTGCAAGCAAAATTTATAAGTCAGTCCATCTGTATTAATTTGAAAGCAATAAACAGAGCATAATTCACCACAAAGCCTTCAAGATGTGTTATGCTATGCATGCATACATTAAAAGATGGTATCTGTTCAAAGCACTGAACATTATAGAATTTCAAGAGCAGCTTCGATGCCAAGATATGCCATGCATATGTTTTAGCAAAAAGGTTTCTCCTTGATTAAGTAGTTAAAGAGAGAGAAGTTCAATCCAGAACAGAACACCAGCCTAGTATTGAGATCAATATATAAGGATACCATATGTTGGCACATTCCAAGAGTATCGCTGTCAATGCATCACAATGTACCTCAAAATATAAGGGTACATTTGTCATATTACTAGCCAGTGTGTAGCGAAAGCAACAGCAATTTAATAAGTATCAATCGGCCAAAGGCAACAAAGATAATATACATATGAGATGGGAGCAAATAAGAAGTCAACCTCTTTCGCTGGGCCAGGAAAACCACCCCATATAGAAAAACTCTGTCGCCATCCCCTCTCGTATAGATATGATATCAATGGCAGCCTAATCCAATTAACAACCACCAACAGTCATAAGACACAAACATAGCATGAGATATATGAAATCTGGCAAAAGCAAAATTCACTTAGATTTTTCATTGAAATGGACCTAAATTAGAATTCTCATGCACTTAAATAAACATGAAGTGAGTTCCCCCTCACCTAAACATCTCGGTGGAAATAGCCATGGATTCTCCATACTCCTTGGCTCCACCGTATGCAATAAGTTCAAGATGGGTTTCATTTCCAAAGTAAGTCTTCTTACAAGTGCCACACTGCAAAGCAGCCCCAGAAGTAGAATCTCTGGAGCAATCAAACATAAGAACCGCAAAGCCAGTGGAAAAGAAGGCACACAGTTTGCCACAGCACAACAATAAACAGAACCTCCTTCTACAAGTCTAGGCATTCACATCCACACATTAATCTAATTTTTGCAAATTTCAAATGATGCCTGAAGAAATGTGTCATCAACGCACCAAAATTGCAAATTCCCTCATTAAGAATGGCTAAGGCAATTAGTTAACAGAAATACCTCAACATATAGATGAATAAAGCAAAAACCAGAACGGTCAAATGAGTAAGCAGTAACTCTTACACAGATAATCCTGTTCCATTACTCAGTGTTACACGGTCATAACAAACAGGACAAGCTAACAAGTTGTTGCCTGATGCGACAACATCCTTTTTCTCGACAACTGTTTCCTGTCATGCGCGCACACACACATCATTATATCGTCATAAATAATGCCATCAATTAACAGGAAAGGGAGGTAATAAAAGTAAGAAGAATTAGTTACAGAGGGTTGGGATTTGGTTTCAACGAAGGCGGTTGAAGAGGAGGCGGCTCTTATGCGTTTAAAGACCAACACCTTATTGGGTGTAGGAATGAAACCTCTGGAATAGTTGAGTTTAGTCGGGATTAACGCGGGGCTGATTCCAAACTTGCTACCACTGCCAGCCAAGCTCGCCATCACCTCTCAGTGTGTCAAATGAATTGCATGCGAAATTATGCAATTACTGCCGTTGAAACATGGAAGTCTTCAGAAATCAGACCAAGGAGAAAATGGATTTGGAAAGTATGAGGGGTCAAAATTGCGAGAACGCACGAGGTCCAAGCTGGGTTATTGCCTGTAGAATGAGACTTAGTTTATTGTTTAATTTTTTTATATAACGATTGGAGATAGTGGCAGCCCGTCTAGCTCAGTCGGTAGAGCGCAAGGCTCTTAACCTTGTGGTAGTGGGTTCGAGCCCCACAGTGGGCGCTCTTAGTTACTTGATTTTACTTTGTTGGCCAACGGCATACGCGTCTTGTCTGTGTGTACTAAAAAACCTTAATTCACACGCCATCTCTCCGTTCTTAATATTTGTGCTAGGTGTTGTGGTGATAATAATTTATTTTTTTCCGTTTTCATTCAAAAAAAAATTTATTTTTTTTATCTATCTTTTCATAAAATATGCAATTAATACATATTTACTAGAATTCAGAAAAAACCTGTATGCATAATATATGTATATATGTATTTTCAACATGTGCATCTATTGCTAATTTATAATAATCTAGATGTTATTATAAGTATTTTTCTCTTTTCTTCTCACCTTCATTTCCAACACATTATATAATAAATTTTAATTTGACGTTTTCCTTTTAGTTAATTATTGTTTCCCTCACTTATTATGTTGAAATTCCTCTCTTTGCCCATATATACAGTGTTAAATTGCTTAGATAGTCGAAAGTTCTACATCAATTTTTGTCCTTTTTGATAATTTTTTTTCCCTTCCTTTCCATTTCAAATAGAGTTAAATTAAGAAAAAATTATGACTATCTTAACAACTTCACATAATGATAGTTCAATAGATTAATATCAAAAATGTTACCTAAACTTTATTAAAATAAGCACTTTACTATTTATATTTTTTTTAGCGCCAATTACTACTTTGAAAAAATCAATTTACTACATAATTAAAGTTTTTATAATCGTTTTTACTATTTGAACTAAATTTGTCAAGCCTATATGTTGATATGGATACAATAACAAATTAAGAACCATGGTTGCTAATGAGTTAAACAATCAACTTTTTGAAATAGATCATGACCTACTCTACTTTAAGCGATTGTTCCAACCACTTTAGGTATTACTTAGAACATTAACCTTAATCCAATTCAAATGGTATTATGCATGTAAGAGGGGGAAATTTGGGCTACATTTGAAGTTGTGGACTTGAGTTGACTTAGATTGAGCCAAATGTAAGAGCTATGATTTCAACTAGAAGATCTCCCATCTCGATCTCAAAAATTTCTTCATTTACCTTTTCCTTTTTTTTTTTTTTTTGGAACTATGGGAATAAGAGATTCAAACCCTAATTCATCTTAACAGGAGATCAATGAGAATACTATTAGACTACAATGACCTTGACTCATCTTCCTTAAATATGTAATAGTCATTGCATAACACTATCATCTACGGTTGCTAAATGTAAATCCTAATAAAGGAGTCATGACTTAATAGTAGGTCCTCATTTTCTCTACATCATATTAAAAAAAAAAAAAATTCAATCGTACTAACAACACGTCGCATGAATGAATTAATGGCGTGTAAGTAAGGATATAATTAAACAGATCATTATAGGATACCCGACCAATCTAACCCTCTAAAAAACCGTATCAGGTATCGATTGAGTTTTGGGATGATTTTTGAGATATATGCTAAAAACTGGTTAGGGTTTTAGGACGGGTTATAGGATTTTTAAAAAATCTTATGGAAAACTCGTTACTCAATAAGAAATAATAAGTTAATAATATAATATTAACTAAATTTTTAATACCAAAAATAATAACTAGATGAAAACAGGGATAATAGTAACTTTGATCATGTTTACTATTTTCTAATAATATTTATGGTTATGTATCTATATTAGATTTTTTTTTTTTTTTTTGGTAAAAGAATGTGGTTATGTATTTATTATATAGTAAAGAGAAATAATTAAGTAAATAACAAATTTAATAGAAACATTGACCGTATACTTAAAATCAAAACATATAGAAGTATCAAGATAATGCCTATATAGATTATTAAACTTATTGTATAATAATATTATTAGGTACTCCACTAATGTCGTGACATAATACATAAGATAAAGATGGTGTAACAAATGGATTCTTTAATCCTCATCATGTTACTCATATTTTGTAAATAATGCAAACCAATTTCTTACGTAATAATTAAAAAAGGAAAAATTGCCATTTGGAAAATAAAAGAAAAAAAATTATAAATGGGTTTAATGTTTGACGAGTCGAGAGCGAGTACCTTATAAAGGTAGCAGCATAGGTTTTAGGTATAAGGTTAAAAACCCTATAAGATTTTGGAACAGGTTTAGGATCTCTATTAGTATAGCAAGATGAGATCTAGGCTCTTATGACCTGTCCCAAACCCACCTTGTCTACATCCCTATGTGTAAGCACTAGAAAAAATTTGGTATGTGTTAATGTAGAAATATACTTTTCTGAAAAAATAGCAATTATATTATCACGTATCAAATTTTATAGGTACTTGCACGCCGCTCATTGATTAATGTAACATATTAGTACCATTGAAGCCTTTGTTATATTATGCATATTTGAAACCAAATGAAATTAGCTTGCCTTATTTTTGTTTTATGAGCTAAATTAAATATAAAAAGTTTAAAAATGATGATAAAAATAACTTATATAACTATAATTTATGATATGGGTGGTGATTGAAAAAGAAGAACATTGAAAAGTGCAATCTTGCTTCTTTCTATATCAAACAATCTTAAAGGAAGAGTTTGTTTATTGGGAAAATGAAGTAATGCCTTTAGTGCAAGGGTCAAAATACATATCTTTTTTATCTCTTCGAACATTTCCACTCCTGGCCATATATCCAAGTTAGGGCTAGCAATATAGGACCCGGATACAATAAACCCGAATACAAGAAGACACTATTTAAATGAGTTAGTGTATGGAAAATTTTAACATAACACACAAACAAGTAAAACCCATTTAAATACGATTAAACTAATATCCAATTTTGATCAAGCTTGCGAACCAGAACCCAAACTTGAACACAAACAAGATACAAGATGCACTATATATTCTTCTATATTTGTATTTTATTGGACAAATGATTTCTTTTTAAGTTAAAAATCTCAATTAAAGATATGAGATACTTTAGCTATATATCCTTCTTATTGGATTATAGTTTAAATGGAGAAAAAAAAAAAAAAAAGAACTCATGGGTAGATCTTTTTACTATCTCCTTTAAAAAACCAACAAAAAATGTGAAAATTTCAAAATTAGCAGTGATAATAATAATATTCATTTAAATCATGGTTCTACCTAATTTAATGATATTACATAACTTAAATTTACTAATATTATATACTCTTCATAATACATCGTAGTTTATATAAACAAAAAATTACAAACTTATGTATATTATTAAATTTGGAAATCCATACTAGTAATAATATTAATATAAATTTAATTCATGGTTTCACTTAATTGAGTAATGTTATAAACTTAAATTTTCTGACTTTCTATTCGGTGAGATTTTGCTTTACGAAAACTTTTGTTTGGATAATAGTTTTATATTAAATGGGAAGATACTACGCCATTTTTGTTTGTAAAATTTAAATATTTCAACGTTCTTTTCCCTCTATATTTATAAATATTTTATAAATTTAATTATAACTTTTTAATCAATAAACGGTATCAAATCTAAAATAAACGAGATGCAATATAGTAACACAACTTATTATCCCTAATATGAATGAGTCCAACTTGGATACTAAACACGTTAGATTATGGGTTTAGATTTTGATACACAATCAATAAAATAAATCTTGTCACAGGTTTAGGTTTTACAAATACAAACTCATTTAGACATGAAAACGGGACACAACACAATACCATGATTTGCCAACCCTATCTCAAGTTATACCCTTCATGATGAATACAATAGTTTATTAAGAAATGTGCATAATAAACTAATGTATGATTTGGCTATTATACTAGACAAATTCTTAGTCTTTCGTTTAGTTTGTATATTGACCAATACTATTAGAGGTATTAGATAAATGTTTTGAAATTTGTACTATATATTTAGTAGCATAAAAAGATATTTTACATAATAAAAATAAATTCCTTCCTAAAATTTTGAAAATAAGTTTCACATCCCGATCACTGTTAAGTCGTAATAATCTGTTATGTATATCAGTTTTATGCTAGAAATTGACCATTTAGTCACTGACATAACCATGATATACATAAAGCTCATACGACAAACCACTCTGAAGCATTCACAGTTCCATAAACATACTAGCATTTATATTAAGAATAAACTTATATTTATAATAAGGCCAAGTACAAAGTATTTATAAAAGTATATAAGTATGTGATACGACTTAAGAGTAGGAATTCAACTAGATCATCTGGATGATTTAGCTAATCCCATAGAAAACAAAAAGTTTCAAAAACATAGTCCTCGACGATTCTACCTCACCCAAGCCCAAATGCATCCATTTTGCATACCTAGAGGTGGTCGTCACGTAGCATGATTACTTGGATCCTACAGGCAAATGTATAGGAGAGTGAGCAAACCACAATTCAATAAAGATCAGGAGGCAAAAAGCATATATAAGCGAATTAGTAGAACCAAGTTATCGAGTAATTATTACGTGTAATGCATGGACAAGTAATATATCATCCGCACAACATTATCTAGTCCATCACGAGGTTAGAGAAATTTCACCCACTATAACCTAGGTTAAGGAGTTGTGATATGCTAACCACAATGCTAATCATAAAAGCCACGAAACCCTCCCATGGTTAATTTCGAGCTGACACAGTGAAAGCTCTTGCTCTATCCACGACTACCCTTGACCCAATGCCTCCAACCTTGTCGTGACCTCCTCTCATATCACTTAGTTCAATTAAGAATAAAGAAAAGTCAAATCACTACAACCTCATCAAAGGTGTTAAAATTTAGCTAAAGAAACTTAATTGTCCCCTAATGGGAATCGATGCATGTCCATCCTTAGTTTTAGTTCGAATTTCAATTAGTTCGATCAAGGGTAATCAACTAATTCGTAGCACACCAAATAAGGTCAATCAACACAGCACATCATGTAACTTAACTACCAACCATCATCCTAGTAACTAAGCACCAGCATAGTATGTGCACAAACAACTACTTACAAGCACAAACAAGCATATATTTCAGTCTCCACAATCCCACTTACGTATGCTGAAGCTTACTCTACAAGTTTAGAACGTCAGTACTTCACTCACTTGAAAGTCCTATATATATCAAAGCTTATATTTAGTTTTAATAAGATTTACGAAAACGTTAGGATTTCATTTAACACTTGGTTGAGATATTATTTATCCAATTCTTTAGTAGAGTGGTGAATGTATATATATATTGTTATACCTATACATTATATATATATACACATATATAGTTTAACTTATTATATAAGCTATATTAAATTATCTAAAGTTACTTAATCATAATAAGGTCGGTATTGTTGAGTTCATCTAAACTTGACGATACGGGTTACAGGTTTTATTTAAATGATAATCCCTAAAAGGTATTTCTAATCCTTGTATTTAGGTAAAGCAAGTAATACCATATTGATATTGTATTATGTAAATGAAATATGATAAATTAAACATTATTGAATCCTAGCATATATATATCATAATTTGATGTCTATAATAGTACGAAATATAATAATGAATAATCTTAATTGGTCAAGGTATGATCAAGCATGATTTAATGAAACAATTAACATGTTTTAATCAATTACTACTAATCATATATCACAATCACTAAATTTAGGTCATTTACCTAAGAAAATTCATAATAAATAGCATAGGTCACCAAATAATTATACAAAAATTCCTATAAACTAAGAAAAATATATAAAACTCAACTATCAACTTGTTCCATGCAATTGGGTTTATCATCTACATATATAAAATTACAATGTTACCCTAAACCCATGGTTAATTAAGTAAATAATATGATTTTTGTATTAAATTAACTCCAACCTATCCTAATATCATTTCAAACATCTAGAATTAATTGGATCTTTATTTCATCAATTATTTCACATAAAATTAATTTAATTCACAAATTACTTGATTTTGACCATTTTTAGGGCCTAAAAATACAATAAATACTAAATATATATAAAACTAAAATTAGACTACATAGCAATAAATTAGATGTAATATATATTCTATAGAAAAATTTTAAGCTTGAAACAATATCATTTAATACATTTATTTTAAATTTCAAAATTTGGATGAATGTTACATTTATTGAGCAAGTATATAAAATATTCAAAATTTTGAAAAAATAAATTTACAACATGAAATTAAATCTAAAATGACCTAGGAATTAATTTTCTCATAATTTTTTTGGAAGGGTTTAATGTTTTTAGAAAATTCATGAAAAATAAGGTAAGAATGAAAACCAACAATTTGCTAGAGCTCCGGTAGTCTTCGACCAGCACGGGTGTATTGGTAATGAAGGGCGCTAATGGCTTTGTCAATGGCCCGTGGGGCTTCATGTCACGCCCCGAAGCGGTAGAATCGTAATAGCCTTACAATCACTATCTTAAAACAGCTCACGACCAAACCCAAGCTTATGCAATGGAGACCTCGCTCATCCTGCGACTATCTTTAAACCACTGACTTCACCCTCGTCGCGACCTCCTCTCTCGTCACTTAGTTCGACTGAGGATGAAGAAGGGACTATTATACAATCCTGCGCTATCCCTTTCGAAGGGGTCGGTATTTGGTTAGAGAGTCTAAGTTCCCCTAATGGGTTACCATGCATGTCCGATTATGATTACTGATCATATATTTGATTAAGTCCAGTTTAAGGTGATTAATCATTTTATACAAATCATACAATACATGCCAGAGCAACAAACAGAATCATAGCATCACCCATAATCAAGCACATGCATACATTCAACTATCTAGCAAGCACAAACAAGCATAATCTTAAGCCTCCAAAATACAGCATCGTATTAATCCCAACTTACCTCGACTCCTCACTCACTCACTCGAGGTTCGACTTGCTCAGGCCATCATCGATTATCCCTATAACACAAACGTGGTTTCAGTTTTTCATATAATCATTATAGGTTCATTTTATCCTGTAACACTTATTGTTATGTTTTGTTTAGTGTTTAATATGCCTAGTTATTTAGGTCTTAAGTCTTTTACAATTATTCTAGGTTTGGGGTTGGGTTCAAGTTCGGTTTCCACATTGATTTTTAAATTAGGTTCTAGTTTGATTATTAAGTTAGGTTCTAATTTGATTTTTAAGTATGGTTTTATACTCGAATCCTAGAAATTCGTTTCAACTCATGATGTGAAATTAATCACATTACTTCCCGATCTCCTAAATACCATCATTACCTCTAATTAGTATTTTATTCCACCCGATATACTTAAATCCTTATTTGTGTACCGAATTTACTCCTAATGTGAGAAATTTTTACATTTTTCATATAATTACATAAATTCAAGTTTCCCATTAGATTTATTGTATATTTTTATTATTATCATAATATCAATTTTTATTCTAATATTTTCTATTTAGTATATTTCCAATAATTACATGTTATGCATTATTGCCTATTATGTATATAATGCACTTCTAATATTTCTATCACCCTAATTACCATCTCTAAACATCAATTATCATTTCAAAATGTCTAAATTCATCATAGATCAGGTTTTACATCTAATTATCCTAATTTACAAAATTAACTTACAATTTACTATTTTTCCCTATTACTCATTTACTACATAATTAACCTAATAATTACATCTAACACCCTAAATGCTACAAGTATCATACTCCATCAGATTTCAATATCCTAAAACATGTACTTATTCACTAAATCAGTAATTAACCATCTAATTACTTCATTAGCCCTAAATTACCCATTTTATGCCTCATTTTAAGGCCTAAAAATTTCGAAAATTAATTTTTGAAAACGGGCTTCATTGCACTACTCTATATGATCTAAGTGGTCTACACAAAAAATTTGGGATCAAAACTATTCTCCTAAGGTCATTTATTTCTAAATCGAAATATGCTTGGTTTTATACGATTTCTTAATGACCCTATATCACAAGACATATTTTCATCAAAATAATATTTTTCCTACAAAATAAATACAAAAATATTTTAGAATAAAAAAATTCATAATTTTCTAATAATATTTACTATTTTTACAAAATTATACAAGAATCGGGTTGGAAATCGAACTCACCGATTTAGGTGGCTCCGACCACCGCCGGCCGCCGTGACCTTGTTGGCCGGCTTGGGCACTGCCACCACCATGTGGTGGTGGTGGCCGTCCACTTCCAGCTGCTTGTCTGGTGGGGGTTCCCTTTAAAAACCTTAATTGCACAGTTTTTCTTATTTTTTTTCTAACTCGAATTTTTCTCTCAATTTTCATCTCTCCCTAATTTTCTCTGATTTCTAACTATCCAAATGAGTTCCTGGATTTTTCTTGCTATTTATAGAGTTTTAGGGAATTTATTGTGCATTAAATTGGACAAGACAATTGCCTTATTCCTTAATTTTTGGCTTTTGTGTTGTCTTAATTTAATTGGCCAAATTTTTTCTTATTTTCTCCAGCTGCCACGACCCAATTCTAGATCCTTCCTTATTTTTCCTGATTTTTTTTTTATTTTTCCTTAATTAATTATGAATTTTTTTTAAGTATTTAGTATTATTTTAGCACATTTCGCGTATTTTAAGTAATTACGCGTATTTATACTTACATGTAAATTCATATATAGTACAAATAAATATTCTTAAATATTATTTAGGTCATTCTATTATTTTTAGTATACATATAATTTATCTCTAGTGATTCGTCAATTATCGGAATGCATTTTACGCATTTGCAATAAATAACGAGTTATATATTTAAAATTTGAAATTTTTATAGTCTTTTATTTTATTGCTTATTTTCTTAAATTCAAACTTACGGGATCATTTTTACTAATGTTTCTAGCTTTACTTTATAATTTAAGTTCGATCAGATCTTTCGGCCGATCGAAACCTTTAGTGATTGGTTGTGGGGCTTACACTTCATAACAGGTGGTAGTTTGGGTTAGAAACTAAGCTAGGGCAGTGCTTACTCTGTTTTTTCCTCTCTTTTTTTCAAATTTTTCTTAAGTATTCTTTGTTGCCAAAATGTGAAACCTAAGTCCTAATATCCTATTTAAAGTGTAATAAGTCAGCTAGAATTTTTTCTTAATTATTAAGCAATTTTTTCCTTAATTACAAGTGTAAAAATCCAAGTATGAGATATCAAATTTTTATCAATTTACTTTTGATGTAGCTGTTTATCCTTTTTAAGTTATTCTACATTTAATCAAATAATATTCTAGGTTGTTTCTTTTTTTTTTTTACAATATGAGATGATATTTTAGGATATTTTGGTATTTTATGTTAATATTCAATGATTTTGTTAATATATGGTATATTTCACAAATATATATTACACGTAATGAGTTATTAAAAAATTATAAAATATTAATCATGTTTCTAGCATGTCTTTTATTTTTAAGATATTCTTCCTATTTAATTTTGTGAATTTATTGCTTATTATGTATAATTACATAATTTCGAGTTAATTTACGAGTATATTTATTATATATACCGAGTATATTCATAAAAATATACATATATTTATATAGTGTAATATGTTATATTATTCCTTTTTATAGCTTAAATAACCTATTTGTAAGTTCTCATTGTGCTTTGGACTTGGTTTTAAGGATTTCAACAAATTTTATACTATTTTAAAGAATTGTACTTCTAAAGCTAAAATTGGGTTTTTAGAATATTATTTTTAAAATTTAACTTTACTGAGTTATTTTAACTAACTTTTTTAACTTAATAATAAAGTTTAAACTCAATCGAATCAGTTTTCTCGGATTAGTTTTCCTCGAAGGCTCTAAATCTGAGTATGATTACTTTAATAACGATTTTAAGGGCTTACAATAACCCCATATCAAGTTCTCAAATCCAATACTAAACTTTATTATAATTTATATCGTGACTAATTAATTTTTGTATTTATAAAAATTTGTATCCAACCTATAGATATTAACAATTGTACAAGAGGATTAAATAAAAATAAGAATCAACGACCTCCAAAAAGCCCATTTCCACACCTGTTCATAAACTATTTATTTTCTTTTAAAGTTGACAATGAGTGCTAAGTAAGCTCTAAATTGTAAGGATGTACATGCCAAGAAATTTTAATCAAAATAATCGCATACTTTAACCTACCTTCACTTAAAAAAGGAATAAATAAAGGGCTAGTTGTTAAGACCATATTTAAATTTATGCATCTCATTATATTACAAACTTTGACTCTACTTTGAAGAGAAGATAAAAAAAAAAAAAGAAAAAAAAAAGGGACCAAGAAGAAGAAGAAGAAACTCTACTTTAAAAAAGTAGTTCTTAAAATTTATTGATATAATTTACAACACATAGAACACAAGTAATACAAATGAAAAAGAAAGAAAAAAGAAAAACAAAGTATGATAGAGTTGTAGCTAAACCAAGTACAAGATGCTTGGTTATTTTGAGTGGTTGCTAGTTTAGAAAATCAACCGAACTTAATAAATTATTCAACCCTAATTATGTTGTGCTACTTATGCTCGACTAAGTGCAAAAAATTGGGATAACCAAACTTTAGGGTAACACCCCGATGATTCTTGTATGACAGTATCCTGATTGGAGTTACGCTCGGAAATGATCTAAGCATATTTAGGTTGTTCCTTAGTTACTTGGTTCTTAGGATGTAGGAAAGAACCCACACCAATACTATATGGTAAACTATATATACATGTGTTAGGTTTGTGAGCACTCCTATACTATATGACAACTAAAATAAAGATAATAACCTATTATTTTGTGCATTTTCATAGTTTAAACTTGTAATGCATGTAATTTGTGATACCTTGTTCATGCTTATATGATTGTGTATTCTATACTAAACTTCAACTCATCTTTTTAAAAATTTTTAAATGTAAGTATAGGTTATGAAAATTATGAAATTTAGTATAGTGACTTCAGTAGTAAAATGACTTAGTAGAGCATTATAAATATTTTATGGGGATGGAATGTTTCTGTGTAGTCGATGTAGGAGCATTAGTTTGGCTGAAAATGTGTTATTAGACTATTGGTTATTTACATCTTTTTGTATGTTGAGTCATGAGAAGTCATTAAGACTTCTTTAGTCAAAATATGCACTTGAAGTATAATAGTTGAAGTTCCTTATATGATCTGTATAAATATGTTTAGAAAATTGTAAAGTTTATTTGTAGTTGTATATGTTTTATTTAAGTCTTAGATTTTATTGAAATATTTATGGGAAAATACCACATTTATTTGGAGAAGTAAAATTTTGTAATATTACTAGAGGTTAATTTGTGACTGTTTGGAGATTTTAGTTAAGGTTTATGCCTAACGTGTTAGTAGAGGCTAAGAATATGTGGTAGATTATAGCGTTTCGAGTCCTAAGGTATTACAAGTAAAGTGATATAGAGCTTAGGTTTTGGATCATAAAAAAGTTAAGTCTAGTGAATCGTAGAGCAACTTAGGCTGATCAATTATAACATAGTTTAGGTTATAAATCTTTAGGAAATAATATATTGAGCAGCAAGATGGCACGAGTAGGTAAAAGAGAGGGTTTGTTTAGAGTCAAAATAAACCATTACCTTAGCTATTTTACTTTATATATATGCTTTGATTTCTATATCTTTATTTTGTATTTTATTCGCTTTATTACTATATTTTGCCTGTGTATTTAAATATCTATTTATTTACTTGGTTTGATTTTTCCTTCTTTTGGATTACCTTTCTTTTGTTTCCTTTTTATTTTGGGGTTGTCAAGTGTTAGATGTATGGTATTGGAGAAGTTTGTAAGATAGAGGATGATGGTGCAATTTGGTTAAGCTTATCCTCGATAAGCTTAGTATAATAATTAAAAAGTCGAGCTTTAGCCCAAAAATAACTTCAAATATAAATAGGAATTTGTAGTAATCATAGAGAAAAGATTTGATGAACCACCAGCAAATTTATGACTAGATACACACATAATATAGTCAAATATATACATCAATTTACATACCAAGAACTATATATACGATTTATAACTTGTAGTAACAATCAAGACTGAATAGACTTAGAAATGGATAGAGACATTTGCTAGGTCAATCAAGCACCTTCTTGGTTAACCAAAACATCTGTTACGATGATGTTAATAAGTATATTGGTGTAAAAGACATAAGAATATTAGAGATCTAAATTGAATGAGACAAAACTTTGAACTATGAAGCAAACAAGTAGGACATGAAAATCTTTACACCCATTAAAAAAAAAAACTCTCTAAAAGAATAAATAAACAAATAGTTACTATAGTAAAACTCTAATGGATACACAAAAGTCCCGAAATACTAAATTGCATCATCAGACCATACAAAGTGAGTGGTAACGCATCAAAATCAATTACTACATAAAACCGTATTGTGCGAACACACTGTATTGCAAATTAATAAAGACAACAAAACTGATAAGTAAAACATACAATATTAAGCTAATTTAAAATGAGTTGAATAAAAGATTTATGGAAACTTAGGGTATGTACGCTTGTATTGGAGTTGATGAATATTTCTCCCTTCTTATGTCATGGCATGTCATGTTAGTATTGTTTTCTTGGTACAAGTCTGGTTGATCGATCAGTTAATGTCGAGTCTAAGTATCTGTATAGTCGTATTGAGTCTTTTAGCATCGTGTTGATATTCATCAACCCTGTTTATATATGTACTTATGTTGAGCTGTAAAAGATATAAACTTTTCAATACTAGTTAAAGATAATGAAAATAAGAAACATATTTCAACAAATAATAAGTATGGGTTGAACAAGTAAAGAATTCAATTATGCCATATCTCCCCTTTTAAGAATTAAATTGATTAACGACAATAATGAGGAAAAATAAAATTATTGAAATGTAACAAGATAATGTTGAACTTAATGAAACTCATTGAACTCAATTAAATTGTACAAAGAGTGTACGAGCTTATAGTAAATACATAATTACATTGATGATAGATGCCATAATGACAACATAACCTCTTAATCTAATGAACATATTAAAACAATTAATACAAGTACAAAAATAAGTATATAAGGACAATAATAATAACTTGCCAATAATAATGAGCTTAGGACAAGTAAAGAAGATGAGTGACGGAGTGACCTTAAACAGCAGTGTTGTTAGTGATGGAGAGGGAGTGATTGGGAGGATGTTGTTGCCAATTATGTTGCCACGTTATAGTAGTAAGAGATTGAAACTCACGGTAATGGAGTGAAGGAATACTGACATTAGAATACTAAAGTAGAAGTTAATAGTGTTATAATCGAGGTGTAAGAGGATGATTAGTGGAATAAACATAAATTTTGCAAATGAATATGAGAATATTTAATGTAATAAGGAGAAGAGGCCGAGTCATATGGATCAACGAAATTAAAACGTTATTATAATGGAAGTGTTTGCAGATTAGTAAGAGGAGATGTCACCTAAGTGTATATATATATGAAAAGAGTTTACTTTTGGGTATTTAGTTATGAAGAAAATTTTTGGAAGTCGTGTAGAGAAAATTTAAGGATCGTAATTAGATATCGAAAGACTATATGGTGAAGAAAACTTGGAGATTCTCTAAAAAACCTTAAAATATTTGATTCAGGTGACTAATGGGGACTTAGGAATTCAATCTATAACAAAATAAATGTCTAAGTGCGCAAAGGCGAATTTCAATTGTAAGAATAGTCTAATATGTAAAAGTCCAAAGGAGCAAAGTATGGTGGAAGAAGGTTGCAAGTTATAAGGGGAGGATTGTTGTAAATTGAGAAGACTTAGCTTTTGGCAAGGTGGAATGAATTTGCAAATCATATGATGGAAATAAGAAATTTGACTATCTAGATAAATTAGAAGCAATTGGAAAGGAGGAAAATTCAAAGGTCGTAAATGGTTGGAATATAAGCTTGTATAGAGCATGACATATAGTGATTTAAAATTTTAATTGAAGAATTGTAAAATAAGAGAAACGAGGAGAATAAGGAAGTTTTGCAAATAAAAGTTGCATGAACCTAAATCTATAACTGTTACTATAGGAATACTAGTTATATAATTAGGAAATAACTGATAACTAAGTATCTCAAATTGAAGTGGATCAAATGAGGAAAGAGAATAGAACTCTTGATATTGGGGACTGACAAAGTTTAAGTTTATGATTAAATGAGGGACCTTTGGAGAACCTCAAAATTATTTGATTTAAGAGATTAATAAGGGATTTGAGGATTTAATCTTGTAATAGGAGAGCTACACAAAGGTGAAAAGATAGATTTCCAAAATCATAAGAGATCGAGTATGTTGAGATATAGTTGAGCAATTCATTGGAACAAGATACATAAGAAATGTAAGAAGAAATAAAAAGGAAATATTAAGAGTTTTTCATTTTAGTAATTCAGGCAAACTTTTAAGGATGAAAGTTTTTGTAAAGGGAGAGAAATGTAAAACCCCAAACAATGGAAAAATAAAAAAGAAAAAGAAAAAGAAAATAGTAAAATAAGGTGTTATTTACATTAAGGGCATGGTTGGTATTTGTCAAAACAAGAGATGGTAGTTTGGACATAGGAAATGTCCACTAACCCTAAGTATAAAAGTTGCACTTAGGGTTTGGGAACTCTTTTTCTACAAAATGCTCACTTGTGCCGCTTGCGTGTTAGGGTTTCTATGCGTATCATTAACTAAGAAGAGATCCAAATGTGTTAACAAAGATCAATCATAATAACGTAAGGGTGAGTCGTGTTAAACTCTTTTTCTGTTGAATTTTTATACAAAGGACATCGATAATTCGTTTTTCTGGCTAAAGCAACAAGAAAAATAGGTTAGGAGAGGTTAATTGGGAATCATACCACAGGTCCTTGGTGGTGCAATATAATCTAAAGTAGAAGACTTTAAGGTAAGGTTTAGAATCCATTTTCTTTTGAGTTTCAGGTTGAATTCTATTAGAAACTCGTTTTTCTCTATAGGACAATGGGTAAAACAAACCTAAGGTGGTTCCATGAGTATCCTACTACATGTGTGCTATGGTGATTATGCGAGTTTTGGAATCCCTAAAGGTAAGTATTATTAAAGATTTTGTACTTTTGTTCTGAGTTGTTAATTAGATTTTCGTTTGTTGATCTGAGTTTTAGATGTGTTTAGGTGTTTGTAGGTTGTTTATTTTGGTGTGGAGATGTGTTATGGTTGGGATTTTGAGTTAGGATTAGTGGTTTGTGAAAATAGAGAGAAGTATTATGCAAACTACAGCCTAACATCTGGACGCCATCCCCCTTAGCGTCTAGACACCAAAGGCACTCTGCACCCCTTAAACTAACATTCGGATGCCAGTTGAACTAGCATCTAGAAGCCATGATCCCTGTTCCTTATAGTGACATTTCCTTAGGTTTTTCTAAAGTTTTTGGGATGTTTTTTTCTATTTCTAATACTTTTCAAATTTTTTATAAACATGATTATTCACCTAAAATGTTTTACAAACCAATTCACCCCCTTAATAATCCTAGATACCTTAATAGATTTAAGTTGCAAGTGTGAAATGGTTGAATAGTTAAGTTAAGGAGCATTGTTAATTAAGTTTAGAGATCAAGTATAGGTGTTGTTCTGGTATAAGTATAGGTCGTGATTTGAGTTTTAGTATTTATGCTATGTTGGGTTTTAGGACTGCGATAGGGTTGAATCCTAGAGTTATAGTTGAACTAGGCATAGGATGCCTACCTATGTTGTGTAGTAGTTAGTTAAGAAAATCAACCAAACTTAATAAATTATTAGACCCTAATTGTATTGTGTTGTTTGTGCTTGGCTAGGTCTAAGGGATTAAGAGGACCTAACCTTGCAGTAGCACCCTAATGATCCTTACACTACAGTATCCTAATTGGAGTTACACTTAGAAATGATTCAGATAAATTTAGGTTATTCCTTGATTACTTGGTATCTAGGATATTGGGAAGAACTCACGCCAATACTATATGTTAAACTATATATACATATGCTGGGGTCGTGAGTACCCTATACTGTATGATTGCTAAAACAAAGATAGTAACATATTGTTTAGTGCATTATTCATGGTTTAAACTTGTAATGCATGTGATTTGTGATACCTTGTTCATGTGTACGTAATTGTATATTCCATATTAGGTTTTGGCTAATCTCTTCTTAAAATTTTTAGATGTAGGTATAGGTCATGAAAATTGTGAAGTGTGGTATGGTGACTTCAGTGATAAGGTGATGTAGCAAAGTATTATGAATATTTTATGAAGATGGAATGTTTCTAGGTAATCAATGTGAGATCATGAGTTTGGTTGAAATATACTATTTGGCTATTAATTATTTACATCTTTTGATATGTTAAGTCACAAGAAGTCACTTGAGACTTCTCTAGTTAGAATATGTGGTTAAAGTTCTTTATATGATCTATATAGATATGTTTAAAAAATTACAAAGCTCATTTGTAGTTATGTATGTTTTAATTAAGTCTTAGATTTTATTGAAATATTTATGTTAGAATATTACATTTATTTGGAGAACTAAAATTTTGTGATATTACTGAAGGTTAATTTGTGATTTTTAGTTAAAGTTTACACCTAACGTATTAGTAGAGACAAGAAACACGTAGTAAACTATAGCATTTTGAGTCATTATATTAAGATTAATAAATTTATATGCTCAGGTAATATCAAAATTTATGACCAAAAGCACGTCTAATCATTCTGCAAAATGGAATGTATTTCTAAGTTTAGTTTCAATTAATTTGACCATATGTTGTGCGGATGTAAATCCCATAGTCATACATCAAAAACCCAAAAAGCATCTGGTGTTTAACAGAAGTAGCTGTCCAGAAATGAGATGGAATAATGATATGGATTTCATTTGTTCCAGAAGAATCAAACATCAATACCTTTCTGGGGGTACACAGGATAAGAGTTATGACTCTCCCTAAAGCAAATGTTGTTTAATGTTTATTACATATAGAGTAGATCACTCAATAAATTAATTTTTTTTTGCTTTTTCTAAAGAACCACTTAGTGTATAAGAGAGAGTCCCGAAAGTAAATTCTTCATATAGATTAATATCTCGATACTAGACATCTAGTCTGTATTATGGGAGCTCTTTTGCTTGTGATTACATCTTAACCATGGATGCAAACCTAGAATTTTATTGATTGTGTTTTTGATTCAATAAATATATTATATACTTTCCCTCTAAACTTCCAAAGAGTTTATGTAAATATGACCAAACACGCATTATATTTTCATTATCTAATTTCGAGATGCCTCTGTACATCCCCACTAATAGGTAATTATTCTATTCTATTTTGAAAAGTCGTAAGACACAAGTTAAGTGAAATCAAAAAGGATGTTACGTGTCTTAGAGAGTATGGTTTACGTATGGTACGTGTTATATCTTCTTTCCTTATCGAGTAGACCGCTTCATTTATTTCAAGATATGTTTGCCGCTATACACTGGCTGGCCGATGCATTAGCCTTAGGTATGACTAATGCATAAAAACACTTTACATTTTTCTCGACACCTGGAATTAATCTTTCTTATATTTTTGGACACGTGGAGTTAATCATTCTTATTTAATGTCTACACCAAATAAATTACCATTTGGATGTGATGAGCGGTAAGTTTACATTCTTAGGATTCCATCTTTAAATTTAATCGCATGATTTAGTATAAAGCTAGAATCATCATACGTAAGTTTGAAAAATTAGGGCTAATGAAGTCACCCAATTGTCTTCAAGTCAACATCATTTCTCCACAATGGTTCCACGTCGGTTCATCACAAAAGAGGGTACTTTTCTTTCGTTGTAATGTCAATTCGATCATGATCATTGGGGTGGGGGTCATCTGGGAAGTAGTTACTAAAATATTTATTCTCAGCCAATGCGACAACTCCGCTTTAATAATGGATTTTGAAATTTTCAGGTTTCATTGATCAGTGTTTATGATACAAAATTATGACCTCTTAACTATTTGAATTTCAATGTTAACAATGTTGCAACTCTTCTGTGTTGATTGATGGGAACACATATCCATTTCTTTATATTTGAGGATCCTACATGGGTCATGTTCTTTTCTTCTGCCGACATGCTAATATTGACCCAAAGGTTTATTCATTTCATTAAACTAAAATTTGATATGTGGCACGAACATGCCAATACTAATACGTGGCACAGTCATAAAATATAAATCGGAAATGTCTTGTTTTCCACACAATAAAAAATTTGACAATATATGATTGTGTATTATACCTTATTTTATGTATCCACGATTTTAAAATAAGTTCCTGAACTTGAAATAACAAATCTATTCAATTGAAATATTTAATGTTTGAATCGTTGCAGATTAGGAAAAATTTTAAAAATATGAATTTGTTATTTTCTTTTGACAACTACATGGCCTTTATTTTATAACTATGTGTTACTGATTAGGAACATTGGCTTA
Organism: Lumnitzera littorea; assembly: GCA_024138015.1. Taxonomy (NCBI): domain Eukaryota; kingdom Viridiplantae; phylum Streptophyta; class Magnoliopsida; order Myrtales; family Combretaceae; genus Lumnitzera; species Lumnitzera littorea. The sequence continues at coordinate 44,953,357 of JAMXBB010000012.1, read as the reverse complement.
TGATCAGTTCATAACAAAATAATTTTAATAAAACAATATTACTAAATAAATCAAAATAAAAAATACAATAAAAATAATTTAATATTACAGAAATTAAAAGAAGAAAAAAGATAGAATGCTAGAAGCAGCAGCGGATGCGATATGCCCCGATTCGATTTATATTTATCACAAATATAAGAAAAAGAAACCTATAACGAGTGGTCGTAGGAAGCAAAGCCTTTCCTTTTCTTTACTGTTTGGAACCAAATCTCCCATTAGCCATGAAAAATCACTAATGCATAGGGCCATGATTGGTGGGACTATAAACAAGCCAAATTACTCATGAACAATTCATGTTTCACTCGCTTTAAATTTAATTAAGCTTGAGCTCAAACTTGATTAATAAATGAGTTGAACTCAAATATAAAATAAAGCCCATTTATAACCAGCCATATTCAAGCTTTTATTTAGATTTGTGAGTTGGCTTGTTTGGTTTATGAGCATATCGATGAACTCTGTATATAATATTATATGTATATATTGTAAATTATATATATAATTAAAATCTAAAAACTAATATTTATATAATATATATAAATATATAATATAATATAATATGAGATAACATAAAAAATATATAATATATAATCTAATCTTATTCAACATTCATTAATATATTTATTTATTTTGTATATTAGGCTCGTGAGTAGATTTGAGCTTAAGTCGATACTTGAACTCAATTTATAAATGAGCCAAATTTGAACTCAAACTTAAAATAAAACTTATTTATCTAAATAGTTGAGCTCAAGTCTATAATTTCCAAGCTTAATAAAAATTAGATTTGACTCAAATTCAATAATTTTTAAATAAGCTAACTATGAACCTTTAAATGCTTAACTTGACTCAGTTCATTTGCAGCACTATAATAGAGTATAGGCCCACTCGAGCTTCATCCTTTAGCCTAATTAACAATTTGGTTATTATGTAGATCATGAGTGTGCTCTCAGAGCACCAAAGCAAAAGATCGACAAAGTGAATTGTGATTTGCTTTCTTTTACTTTTTTTTTTTTTTTTTTGCTTTCTTCTCCCTTTTTATGTTTTTTATTATTATTTAATTATATTATTGATTTTGATTTTTCAATAATATTATTCTATTAAAAATTTTATTATAAACCAATCATAAGTCAGCTTGTGTATATCAATACATTGTATGAAACATAGATCATATTTTTATCAAAATAATAAATATGAGTTATACGTCTGCGGATGAACCAAAATATAGGTCTTATTTTTATAATTTTTCTTTTTATTTATGGCTTATTTATTTATTTTTTTATGATATCAGTAGGGATAATGGCTCCATTGCTACCATTATAGACATGTCTCAGTTATTACATGAGTAGTACATATTTGTATTGGTGTATTACATCCACTTCTTATTGATATTACATTAAAAAAAAATTGTAAGCGCTTAGAGAGTTAGGTTAAGTAAAATGTGTTTTCTTTTTGGTTCGAGAATTGTAACAAAATGGAACTACATTTTATAACCAAATTTGCAATTTTATTTTAAATTAGACCACCTTAAACAATTCAGGTAGGCTTTAGTGTAGTGTCGCAACAAACCTGGATAATTACAGCTTGTCATGTATCCCTATAATCTATTGATATGTGAGACATCTAGATTCAACTTGCTAGCATCTCCTCATGAATATCACTCATCAAACCTGTAGTGTCTCCACAAAATAACATGGATATTTATAATATTCTTAACCCATAAATAAATACAGAATGATCAACTTCTCACTTTATTTTGTTCAAAAAAGGTAAAAACTCAAACTTAGTTCAACAATTATCTATTTCAAGAAAACATAAATACAAAACTTAAGTCTCAACCTCTTCAAATTGAAATAATATCATAAGACCAACTCTAACAAGAAAAGTTTTAGATGACTTCTCATGACCTAAGTAACAAAATGAAAATATAAACATTGTCTGACAACTTTTAACAACATAATTCATAACCCTACTCAAACTACACTATTCCATTTTCATCATCAAAATAGTAATCATAATAGTTTGCAGCATTGCCATAATAATCATACTCGTTATAATAGTCTTCATAGTCCCTACAACCTAATCCTGCATCTACAAGTAAAAATTCCTTAAGGGCTGAATAGAGCCCAGTATATGGTAACAATCACACACACATAATCATATAATAAATGCATAAGCACACACGCTTTATTTGGCTTACATTTACTATATGCAACAATCAATAATATTCTTATCTCTATTTAGGTCTATCAAACAACATAGTATCGACATCCCAAAACTTGGCTCATGATTTTGTCTCACACACACACACACACACACATACAGAGGTATTGGTATTGGATTTTCCCTAATACCTTAGGAACTAAGGATCACCTAATCTACCCAAATCATTTCAAAGTGAGACTCCAATCAAGACAGCATCACACTAAGATTATTGGGGTGCCACCCTAAGGTCTGCTCCTCCTAATCCTTGGGCTTAACTAAACATAAGCAACATTCTTTATTTAGGCCAAATATTTATTAGGTCCATTTAGCAATTACTAGTCTTACATAAATGTAAGTAGCATACAACCCTATACTTGATTAAACTGTTTGCTCAGAGTTTGAAACACATGCTTCATAACCTATTCATATGAGAATAACCACTTACTAGTTTCTAGGTTCATCTAACATCATCTTTAAACTCAATAACATAATATTCACTTACTTAAAACTTGTCACTTAAGGAAACTAAGATTGCTAAGAGGATAAGTTGATTTATGAAACATTCCAAATAATAAATCTTGTTTAGAAAAGTTTTAAGAAGAATTTAGAATGGAAAAACATGCCCAAAAAACACCTAAAACCCAAAGAAACATTGCTGCATGCAACAAGAGTCATAGTGTCTGAACGCTACAATAAGTGTCATCTAAACGTCGTAATCGAAAAGTAGTCTGCTCCCTAGCATCCAAATGCTAAGGGGGATGGTGTCCAAATGCTAAGTTGCAGTATACAGAATTTCACAAGCTGCAATGATGTTTCATCCCCCAAAACTCAATCTCCTTCCTTCGATCTCAAAAACCACCATTCTTAAATTGCTGACCCATTAACAACATTATGCTACACCATTAAAATACACCAATTAAAATATTTCTATAATCAAATTCTTATCCCAACTTTACCATTTAAGCAACAACTCAAAGAAACAACATATACGAGGCTTAAAGTCAAATTCATACCTTTAGAGATTTGGTATTTGTGCCTCCACCACCGCTAACTCACTGTGAAGATTTTGACACATAGCTTAGAATTTGTTTTATCCACTACCATATGGAGAAAAACGAATTTTGAATGGATTTGATCAAAACTTTTGATAAAAGAGGTTGTTTACAACCTTACCTCAAGTTTTCCCACCTTAATCTCTATTGTACCACCAAAGATCCATTGTAAAACTCTTGATAAACCTTCACAAATTCATTTTTTTGGCATATTTTTCTCACTACCCTAGCCAAAAAAAAAAATTTTTAATGGATTTTGGAATAGAAAAAAGATCCTACAATTTATCTTAAATGCTTTTGTCAAAAGATCTTTGTCAAAACACGCTGAATTCTTCCTTTGGATCAAGCTGCACATGGAAACCCTAGCCAATGTATACAACACATGAGGGAGTTGTGAAAAGGGTTTCCAATGAGTTATGCTAAGCATTTATAGTTAGGGTTGTAGGACTTTTCCTATGCCCAAATTGCCCCTATTGCTTTTAATTAATACCGTCTTATGTCCTTAATGCAAAATACCTTTTATTTATCATTTTCTTTTGTTATTTTCTTTTTATTCAGGTTTTACAACTATCCCCCTCTTACAAAAACTTTTGTCCTCAAAAGTTGAAAGTTTACATACCTTGTTCTTGAAACAACTCTAGGTACTTCTTTCTCATTTCTTCTTTTAACTCTGAAGTCGCTTCCCTTTTTGAACGACTTGACCATTGTTCCTTAACATAAGGTATCGACCTTCTTCTTACTTCTTGGACTTTAATGTTTATGATCTTTATGAGATGCTTTACAAAAGACAAGTCTAGCTATAACTCTAAGAGTTCCAAGTCTACTAGCTGTATCTGGTGCTGTTTTGACTCTTACTCTAAATTAGGTTTAAATTTCCTCAACATAGACACATGAAAGACGTTGTGGACCCCTTCTAATCTAGGAAGAGGCTCCAGTTTGTATGCTACAGTCCCAATTCTCTCTATAACCTTAAAAGGTCTGACATACCATGGAGACAATTTCCCTCTTAGCTTAAATATGAAAATTCCTTTAATGGGAGATACTTTCAATAAAACTTCATCTCCTACTTAAAACTCCAATAGGCATCTCTACTTGTTGGCGTAGCTCTTCTGACAACTTTATGTAGTTTATATTCTCTGCCTGATCAATCTCATTTTGTCTACCACCTCTTATACTAACTTTGGACCTAAAACTTGCCTTTCTCCTACCTTATCCTGGTAAACAGGCAAACTATACTTCCTACCATATAGGCTTCATAAGGGGACATTTGAATGGTAGCTTGATAGCTATTGTTATAGGCAAACTAAATTAAAGGTAAGTGTTCATCCCATTGGCTACCAAAATCAAGTACACACGGCCACAATAAATCCTCAACCATCTGTATAGTTCTCTTTAATTGCATGTTGGTTTAAGGGTAGAAGGAAATATTGAACCAAAACTTGGTACCTAAAGCCTTGTGTAAACTCCTCTAAAACCTGCCTACAAAACAGGTATCCCTATTTGATGTAATCTTTACCAACACACCATGTAATCTCACTACTTCCTTAATATACAACTTAGCCAACTTTTTTAACAAGTAACTAATATTGATGGGGATGAAATGAGCTGACTTTGTTAGTCGGTCTATGATCACCCAAACTACATCACACTTACTCAATATCTTTGATAGTATTGTCACAAAATCCATGGTGACTGTTCCTACTTCTACTCTAGGATTGAAACGATTGTAATTTACTTACTTGCCTTTAATGCTCAATTCTTATGTCTTGACAAGTTTGGCACTTTGTTACATACTCTGCAATCTCCCTCTTCATATTATTCTACCAATAGTGTGTCTTTAGGTCTCGATACATCTTTGTGCTACTCAAGTGTATTATATATCTCGAGTAGTGTGCCTCTTTCAATAACTCACTCCTCAACTCTGGCCTTGCTTATATACATAACTAACTTTTATACCTTAGTACTCTATCGACATCTACTAAGAATTCTAATACCTTTCCTACCTCTATCTTCCTTTTTATCTCTTGCATACCCTCATCTGTAACTTAAACCATCTTAATCTTGTTTACTATTGTGGGTTGAATCCGAATATTAATCAGCCTAATACCTACTTCTCTAGTCAAAATCTCTAAATCTAGTCTTCCCATGTCCTCCAGTAATGGCCTCTTTATTGTTATAAGTCTGGCTGGATTCCCATGTCGCTTCCTACTCAAAGCATCATCCATTACATTAGCTTTCCTAGAGGGGTACTATATGTCTAAGTTGTAATCCTTTTTCAATTCTAGCTACCTTCTCTATCTCATAACTTTAAGTTCATAGGGAAGGTTTAGATATCTTGAATGTATTATGAATAACTAGACAAAAAAGAATTACTAAGAACATAAAACAGAAGGAACAACTTTAGCATGCAAGACGACTTTAAGTACACAATCTAAACAAAACTTTACATGCTACCTCATCCTGTCCTTATAATCAGGTTATAACACTTTGATTCACATCTCATTTCTATTGATATTCATACTTAGGCTATTTATGATTTAAAACCTATAGCTCTGTTACTACTACAGTTATAATGGTGCAAAACCTGGGTAATTATAACTTGCTACGTATCTCTATAATCTATTGACACATGAAGCATTTATATTTAACCTACTAGCTTCTCCTCATAAATATCAATCATCAAACCTATAGTGTCTTCATAAAATAACATGGATGTTTATAACATCCTTAGTCTACAAATAAATACAGAATGATCAATGTCTCACTTATTTTATTCAAAGAAAGTAAAAACTCAAACTTAGTTTAATAATTATTTGTTTCAAGAAAACATAAATACAAAACTTAAGTCTTAACCTTTTCAAATTGAAATAACATTATAAGACCAACTCTAACAAGACAGTTCTTAGGTGACTTCCAATGAACTAGGTTTTAAAAACAATGTCTAATAGCTTTTAACAACATAATTCATAACCCTAATTAAATAATATTGTTCCACTCCCATCATTAAAGTAGCAATCACAGTAGTTTGCAATGTCACCATAATAATCATACTCACTATAATAGTACTTGTAGTTACCATAACCTGTTCCTACATTTAAAAATAAGAATCTTTAAAGGGGTAAGTGTAAGCCCGTAAAATTGTATTTAAGAAAACTGAGCCTAGATTTAAAGTCTTTAGAGAAAATTATTCAATTGAGTCTAGATTTTACTACTAAAATGGAAAAGTTAGTTGAAGTGACTTAGTGAAGTTAGATTTTAAAAATAGCGATATAAAATCTCAATTTAATATAGTATCAAATTGCTCGGAACCTCCGAAATTGAACTTAGATTACGACGAGAACTTAAAGATAAGTTAATTAAGCTCCAATACGAGATAATATAGTATAATTTATTATATGGATATACTTATATTTTTATGAGTATACGCGTAAATTAACCCTAAATTACCTAATTATATATATATATTGTGTTGAATTTATGAAAATAATTAAGAAAGCATATTGTAAAAATAAAATATATGCTAGAAATTTAATTATACGAGTATGGTTGGATATTACGTGTGATATATGTACTTGATATATATACTCATATATTACTAAATATTAAAAAATATACCTAAAATACTAAAATAATTGCAAATCTCATCCAAAAGACTCAATTTCGGTTGGGAATTTGCTAGAGAATCACTATGGCTTGCTATAAGACCTCTAACGTGCTGAATCAAAAGTGAACAAGGCTAGTAAGGACACCTCCTACTTTGCATTGATGAGGAAAATGTAAAGGAAAAATTAAAAGAAAAATCAAAATAGCAGCAACCGACTCCAACAAGTATCAATAGGCTTCCATACATTAATTTATAACCTTACGAACCTAAAACAACAAAAAGAAAAAATTAGAAAAAATCGTGGAAAAATAGAAAAAATTAAGTAAAAACAGGAGAATTTTTGTGCTAGGCTAGAACCTAACTTAACCGTGAATCTGTTATGGAACCCAATCATCCCCAAGCAGCCTAACCACTGCACGAGCATTCTGACAACCACCCAACCACCGTCAGCCATTGTAGCATCCAAGAACAACTAAGTCGATTTCCTACCCTGTTTTTCAATAATTTTTTAAAAATAGTAAATCTACTTAGAAAATTTTGAAAAAAATTGTAGTTAGGTTATTTTAACATGCTTTCGTGTGATTTTTTATTTTGAAAATTTTGTAATATTTAATATACTTACTTAAGGAAACTAGTATTCATCTAAAATTTGAATTGCGAAATAACTATACTAAATGATGTTGTTTCTAGCTTAAAATTTTTGTGTAGGATGTGTATGATATATAAATAATTACTATGTAGCCCGAATTTTGATTTAAATATTTTTAACATTTATTGCTTTTTTTGGCCTAAAAATAACTGAAAAATAGGTTGAAATTGTAAAGTAAATAGGAAATTATGAAATTGAATGATGAAATAGACATGTGCTAATCCCTAGTGAATAATAATAATATTGGATCAGATTGAAATTAAGTTGGTGTAAAAAGGATTATAATTGAGTAATTTACGATAATTCGGAGGTAAAATCATAAATACAAACATATAGGCAATAGGTCGAAAACTTGAAACCAAGTAATAGCCGAGTTCCTTATATTTTTAGAAGTCTATAGAAATTTTCAGAGAATTATTTAGTAACTTAAATTATTTATTACAAATTTACGTAGTAAAAAGGCTTAAATTACAAATTGAGATATATTTTTAATAATAATAAGTTAAAATGAACTAAATAGTTGAATAAAAACTATGTATGAGTGTATTGATCAGATTAGATGAAAAGGATATTTTTAATATAATTAATGATATTTTAATGACCAGGATATGTTATATGTGTATTAGGATTAGACAATACTCATATTATAGTATTATATTGACAGATCAAGTAAAATATAATTCAATAACATAAATTATATATAATACGATAATATTTACATAAATACATATAGCTGTATTAAAAATTTGAATTCCTTGTTAAAAGTTATCTTTACAAACAAGACCTGTAATGCGTATCGTTAGGTCTGTACGAACCCAACGTTACTAATTTTATTAAAATCAAATAATCTTAGGTAATATAACCTATAACTCTATAATATTATAGAATGTACGTATTACAGTAACCTTACCGAAATTAAAATATGATTTAATAAATTAAAAATACATTTTGATGTGATTAAAATGATATATAATACATAACAGTATAAATTATGTATATTATCAATAATTAACAACTTAACTCGATATATATATAATAATAAAACTATAAATTTTTGTGATACTATATTCTTATATATATATAACTATTTTAGATAAAATCTTATTATTTTCATAATTATTACAAAAATTGAATTTGGATTTTGTGTGTATATAGGATCTCTTAATGGTCAGGCTGTTGATAGCTTGAGTCTTCTGTAATGAGCAACTGAACAAGTAAGTTGGGATTTGTAGCTTCACCGCTTATTGGGATACTATATTAAAATATTCGAAGACTCAGGGGCACTTTTGGTTGTGTTTGTAATTAGTTGTTTGTACACATGCTGTGTGTATGTATGGTACTTAGTTGTGACAAGAGTTGAATTCCTTGGTATACTGTTTTGCATGTTGCATTATATTTGTAATGTATGAACTTGATTAGTCACCCTTAAACACAACTACAATGAAACCGGACATGCATAACAACCATTAGGGGAAACGATTAAAAGTATCAGGTCAAATATTGACTTCCTTCAATGAGGATAGTTAAAATGGTTCTTTCTTTATCCTTAGTCGAACTAAGTGATAAGCGAGGAGGTCGCGGCAATGGTAGGGGCCGTAGTTCGAAGGTAGTTACGGGAGGAGGCTATTCTTCATTGCACAAGCCCGGGTTTGGTCTGATTTGAGTCATGATAAAACTTCTTAATCCAGGTTAGAGTGGATGTAATTTCTCTAATCTGACAATGGACTAAATAACATTATACAATGTTTCATTTGATTGATTGCATTGTATTTCACCATAATTAATAACCTTGCTTGTAATTATTTGGTACTCTTTTGATTCTGTCCCACTTACTGAGCTAATTATACTCATATCCCCATAGACTCTTTTGCAGATACTAAGTGAGGACTAGAATGTTTCGATACTACCACTCCCAAGTTAGTGTGCTGTTGACTGGGAAAGTGAGGAACGAAGAATCAACTGAACCTAGGCTTTTGTCTTTTCTTTAGAATTTTGAGGAAACTAACTAGGAATTCCCTATGACGCCCATTAGTTTCCTAACTTACTCTAAATAGTCTGTAAAACCTGTGGCTTTTTGATAAACTCGAATTGTAAATCATAACTCTGGATGTAAAACATTTATGTAAATACTATTGTGTTACGAGACAACAGGTTATATAGAACAAGTATTTTGTAAAGCTATACCCCGGGTTTGATTACTTACAGGTATCAAAATAGATGCTTTAAGTTGGTTGAGTTGTACATGCCTTGTGTGGAATATATCTACGATGGCAGCTATGAGGTCAACTTTTATTTTAGGTTGCCTTACACGATAGGACTGTTATGACTCCTTTTGTTCGGAGCGTAACAGTAAGCAAAGCCTGGTATAAGGTAACAATCACATATGCATGATCACACAATAAATGCACAAGCATACACACCTTAACTAGCTTACATTTACTATATGCAACACGCAACAATTTTCTTATCTCTATTTAAGTCTGTCAAATAATACAGTTTTGACGTCGTGGAACTTAAACTCATGACTTTAGCATACAATATATATATATATATATATATATATATATAAGTATTAGTATCGAGTCCTCCCTTATACCTTAGGAACTAAGGATCATCTAACCTATTAGATTGTTTCAAAATGACAGTCCAACCAGGACAACATCATACTAAGATCATTAAGGTGCCACCTTAAGGTTTAGCTAAGCATATGTAACACACTTTATTTAGGACAAAAATTTATTAGGTCCATTTAGCAATTACTAGGCCTATACACACACAAGTAGCATACAACCTTGTACTTAACTGAAGCGTTTGCTTAGAGCCTTGAACATGTGCTTCATAACCTATTCATATGAGAATAACCACTGGCTTAGTTTCTAGGTTCTTCTAACATCATCTTTTAACTCAATAACATAACATTCCCTCACTTACTTACAAATTGTCACTTAAGGAACCTAAGATCGCTAAGAGAATAAGTTGGTTTATGAAACATTCTAGGTGATGAATCCTATTTGGAGAAGTTTTAGGAAGGATTTATAATGAAAAAATACGCTCGGATAACCTTCAGGAACCTAAAGAAACGTCATTGGGCACAACTGTAGTCATAGTGTTTGGATGCTATAACAAATGGTGTCTAATCGCCATGATTGGGAAGCATTTTGCTCTTTAGTGTCCAAACGCCAAGGGGGATGACATTTGGACATTAGGTTATAGTTTGTAGAATTTTGTAGGCTGCAGTAACGTTTCATCCCCCAAAACTTAACCCCCTTTCATCGATCTTGAAAACCACCACTCCCGAATTGCTAACCCATCAACAAAACAACTTTACACCACTTAAATAGACCAATCAAAACATTTTTATAATCAAATTCTTATCCTAACTCTAGCATTCAAACAACAACTCAAAGAAATAATGTATACTAGGCTTAAAGTCAGATTCTTACCTTTAGAGATCCAGAACTCACGACTCCACCACCACTAACTCACTATGAAGATTCTAATGCACAGCTTAGAATTTTTATCCATTACCCTATGGAGAAAAACGAATTTTGAATGGATTTGATCCAAACTCTTAATGAAAGAGGTTATTTACAACCTTTCCTCAAGTACCAATAAATCTTCTCAAGTACATTTTTCTCACTGCCTTAGCCAAAAAAAAAAAAAAAAAATTTAATGGATTCTGATTAAGAACTTAATAGAAAAGAGATCCTATGACTTACCTTAAACCCTCTTACGAAAAGATCTTTGTCAAAATGTGTTGAATTCTTCCTTAGGATCAAGGCGCATGTGAAAACCTTAGCCAATGTGTACAGCATGTGAGGGAGTTACAAAAGGGTTTCCAATGAGTTATGCTAGGCTTTATAGTTAAGGTTATAGGAATTTTCTTATGCCTAAACTGCCCTTACTACATTTAGTAAATACTTTCTTATATCCTTAATGCAAAATACCTTTTCATTTATCATTTTCTTTTATTTTTTTCTTTTTGTTCGGGTTTTACATTTGGTTTGAAATGCTTTATTTTTTTTTTTCTAATTTCTTATCCATTTTAGTTATATTTCGATATATCTTATTTTTATTTGCATTTACATTAACATTTTACTTCTTGATCCTGCTTTATTATGAAGAAAAAGAAAATACCTTTACTCATTTGGTGAACAATTATACATAAAAGGTCATGATTGTTAGATTTTATATGATTAGAATTTTTTTTATTTAATGGAAATAACTCAAAATAAGGTCAATAATATTAAAGAAGGAATGAAGTACAAAAGTTAGAATTTTTTTTCCCTTTTCTTATGCAATGCGGTCAATTTGTATATGCCAAATTGAATCACTCATACGGTTCTAAGGGTCGAATAAAACCTTATTAATTATTAGAGAACCACATTTTATAGTTGGATTTGAGAACATTCTCATGGTAAATGTCATATTTAGCACATTAATTTTACTTATTTTTATAATTAATTACTTAAAGTTTAAAAATATCAATTTACTACCTATAAACTTTTTGAGTTTATTTAAAATATGTAGATTAAGTAGTTGAGTGCAAAAATAGGTAAAGATCTAGTAGTAAATTGAAAAACAAAAAAAAAATGTTTTGATAGAAAATTGCAAAAATGAATAAAGCTTAGATATTAAATTGATACTTTTTACTTCAAGTAGTCAATTGTATCAATGGATGAAGTTCTGACGTTATCCCTATTATTATTAGAAAGTTTAATTGGTAATGAGGAACAATTAGGAAGGGTTTGCAATTATCCCATACCAATAGCTGAGTCTTTTTCCTTATATACGATCTTAATACTTATTTAGCTTAATAACAATTAGAACAATGGTGGAGCCCAATGAATATTTCAAAGCCATGCATGCTCCATCTATCTACATATGACCTTTCATCTGATTCTATAGTGCAGTTTTAGCTAAATAGTAAAGTCTAGTATTATTTCGCTCAAGAAAGATGGGGAAGCATTAGTCATAAACCTATGAGAAAAGACAACGTTTTATTTTTTTTTTTATGGAATATCTATTATCTGTTTCCTAAGTATGTTGCAAGTTAGGGTACGTATATATAATATTTGGGTAATAAGGACCAATTCCTATATGTTAGGTTTTCTTTTGTTGCCTTCTTTAGATTAATAATGAGATGCCAGCACTAAAGCCAATGAACCATTTGAATTTTGAGGGTTAATTTTTTTTTTCTCCCCTTTTTCCCTATGACGGGGTTGTTTTGGATGGTTGGAAATCTAAAAAATTTATTATTCTACATGATCATGTAAAATATTATGTCAAAAGCGACAACTTACAAGAAAAATGTAGTTCCTCTATAGGGTAAAACTAATATTATTAAATCTAATGATATAGGATATAATTCGTTGTCATCTAAATTTAATCGGTAAAGATTGTTTACTTTGAGTCCTGTAATTGGGCTTGTATCTACAACCAAAATATATGGTTAGTAAATGCTAGAGAGTTATTAATGTGACCAATCTAATGACTAAGTCAATAACTATAGTATTCAAAGAGTAAGGAAGTATGAGGGTTTATACATTATATGTAAGACCCACAATCGGTTACTTAAAGTTTGGTTTATAAAATTTAAGGCAATCCAGCAAATCGTCCGATCTAACTTAAATTTTATGATGAAGTTAGGAATATTAGTAAAAGTAATCTCAGAAGTTTGAATTTAGAAAAATAAGTAATAAAATAATTAATTAATATAATATTGAATTTTTTGAAAATTTTCCGTTATTTATCGAAAACGCTTAGAACGAATTTTGGTAACTAATGAATCAATAGAGATAAATTATATGTACACTAAAAATCATAAAGTAAGTTAAATAATATTTAGGAGTATTTATTTATACTATATATGTATTTACATGTAGGTAGAAATACGCATAATTACTTAAAATATATGAAATAGGCTAAAATAATGTTAAATAATTAAAGAAAATGCAAGAATAATTAATGAAAATCAAGAAAATTATAGAAAAATAAGGAAATGTCCAAAAGTGGGGAATGGCAACTTAGAATTGAAGAAACAAAAGCAACCAATTAAATTGCAACAAATAGAAAGTGAGAAAAAGAAAAGATAAGGCAAATGTCATATCAAATTAATGCATTATAATTCCCTTAGAACTCTATAAATACTCATAAAATTACAGAAGCTCATTTGGGATGTTTGTAGTTGTAGAAAATTGAGAGGGTAAAAAATTTAAGAGAAAATTAGGGTTTACAAAAAAATTATAAAAATTTGTGCAATTAGAGCCTTAGAAAATGACTACTTAGGAGTGGATGGCCACCATCAACACATGGTGGTTATTTTGATAAAAATATGTCATGTGATATATAGTGCTTAAGAAATCATACAAAATCGAGCATGTTTCAGTTTAGAAATAAATGACCTTAAGAGTGTAATTTTGAGTCCAAAATTTTTGTATAGACTACTTAGGAGTTATAGAATAGTGCTATGAAGCCTTTTTTCAAAAATCAATTTTCAAAATTTTTAGATAATGTTTAGGTCATAAAATGATGCATAAAATAGGTAATTTAGGGCTAATCAGGTAATTAAATAGATAATTACTGAATTAGTGCATAATTATATGTTTTAGGATGTTGAAATCTAATGAAGTATAATATTTGTAACATTTAAGGTGTTAGATATAATTATTAGGGTATTATATAATATAAATGCAATAGGTAAAAATGGTATATTTTAAGTTAATTTTATAAATTAGGGTAATTAGGTATAAAATTTGATATGGGATGAATTTAGATATTTTGAAATGTTAATTGATGTTGGGAGATGATATTTGGAATGATAGAAATATTATATGTGTATTAGGTACATAATAGGTAATAACACATAATATGCAAAAATTGGAAATATAATAAATATAAAATGTTAGAATAAAAATTGATATTGTACTAATAATAGGAATATATATAAAATCTAGTAGGAGACTTAAATTTAGGTAATTATATGAAAAATGTAAAATTTTCTCACATCGGAAGTAAGTATGGTATATTAATAAAGATTTAAGTATATTGGGTAAAATAGAATATTGATTTAGAACTAAAAGTGATAATTAGGATACTTGAGCCTAATGTGATGAATTTCACATTTGTGTTCGGATCACTTTTTTTAGGTTTTACGAATAATATTCTTAATTGGAATCGCTTTAGAACTTAATTCAGAACCAGATTCGAAAACTAAACCCCAAACTAACCTATGATGAATTAATAATACCTATTATGTATATGGGAAGAATTAGGTTAAATCATAACCTAAAGTATATATACATATACATATCATCAAGATATAAATACTAAAAACGCATTTATATTATATATTATAAGACACACAAAGATGAGTTGACTTGAAGTTGGTTAAGCGAGTGACCAAGGATACCAAGTATGTTAGGATTAATACATTATTGTATTTTGAAGTACTGATTTGTAGTACTCGAAGGCTTGAAATTGTACTTAATTATGCTTATTAGATAGTTGACCATGCGCATGTACTTGTTCTGAGCTGATGATATGACGTTGATGTGCTGCTTTAACTTGTGTTATATGAATTGTATGAAATGATTGATTACTCTAAAATAGATTTAACCAAATATTTGACTCATAAATTCTAAATCGGACATACATAGCAACCCATTAGGGGAACATTAGGATTCTCCAGCCAAATATTGACCCCTTCAAAAAGGATAGCGTTAGATGGGATAATTAGTCCTTTCTTCATCTTTAGTTAAACTAAGTAATAGGTAAGGTAGTTATGACAAGAGTGAAGTCGATAGTTCGAAAGTAGTTGCAGGAGGAGCGGTGTCTCCATTGCACAAGCTTGGATATAGTTGTGAGCTGTTACATTAACGGAAACCCCTCAACCCAGATTAGAGCATGTGCAATTTCTCTAATCTCAAGACAGGCCGGACAATGTCATACGATAGCATTTGCTTGAGTATACATTGCATCTAATAATTTAGTTGATAATCTTGTTGTGTTTACTGTATAGTTTTAGGTCTTCGTCTTAACTTACTGAGCTGTAGTTGCTCACATTCCTATAGATATTATTGCAGGTGCTAGCATGGAAGCGGCTTATATTTACCTTAAAGCTAGTAATTACTGGATCTTGGGGAGTGAGGATAATAACCTAAGGAGCAATTATACTTCAAGTTTGGATTCTATCTTTATAGTTTTTAGTATTAATTTATGTATTATTTAAGTAGGTTATGTTTAAGCTATTAAATCTTGTGATATACTTAGAATATTTTAGAGTAAACAGGTATTCTTTATAATTTCATAGGCAAATAATATGTTTATTTATGATTTGTTTATTTCAAAGCAGGTTAGTCATGGATACCTTGTGTAAATCAGGTCTGAGATAGTGATTATAAGGCTAGTTTCTATCTTAGAATAGTTTGTATGGTGAGCCTATTATGACTCTACTGCTTCGGGGTGTGACATCATACATAAAGCATCTTACCTCAAAGATTTTATCTCTATTTATAGGTTTTAAAAAGGGGATCTAGCTAAATTTATATCTTGTCAAGCTAGGTTAATGTATCTTTAAAATGGATACTGCCCTAAATTCCTAGAGGTGATGTAGCACTTCAATTTTTCTTATGAAGTATGAATTCCACGATGTTACTTAATGTCAATGTTGTTAAGCCCAGCTCAAATGGTTGACTTGAATATATGTGAAGGTAAAAGATTAAAGAGGTGATATCGGATTCGATTGTGATTCAACCATGGTTGGACTTAAGTTAGACCTGACTAGTTTTATAGTAGGTCCTATTGAACTAAGTTAAACTGTAGGGGTCAACTTGGTTTAACAACACTACTTAATATTCGACTTTCAAGCTTATTGGATAAATTGTCGAGTTTAGGACCCCCTATGACATAGATATTATTAGTTATGTCCATAGAAAGGAGACTAAGGTTCCAACCTTACCTATGGTAGTTTAATTAGGTAAGTAAGCTTGGTCATGCATTAGATAAGTCCCCAAAGGCTACGATGTTGACTAGGACAAACTAGCTCTGGGCCAATGTAAGTTAGCCTATAGTCCTTAAAGGTTGAAATGAGCCTTAAGAGTCTATGGTCCAAAATTGCCTCTCAACACTTCCCCCTCTCTCCTTCCCTTAGTCTCATTGTTGAGGTAATGGTAAGGAGAGTAGACATAAGGACAAACCACCAAGGTGTTTTATAGGCTTATCATCATCGTGCTTCTAGTGTTGGACAGATTCTTGATATCTACCATAAAATAGCTTTATGATGCGGTTGTAGTGCTATCCTATGGATCGATGTACTAACTTAAATGCCCTAATAGGTGGACTTATGATGTCTTCTTTAGTCTATAACCTTCAATGTTTGGTCGAGCTAAGGTTAATACCTCTAACTAAAGACAACTTCAAAACCAAGGTTTATCTAAGCTTTATCGGCTTTACATATAGCAATAGTTCTAGGATCCTGCACTATATTCGTTCTAAGGCTTATGTAGCTTTCCTAAGACAATTCTTCTAAATTCCAATTCCTAGGTGCGATTATTTTTATGCACTCATTGCATGGGACAGGTGGTCATATTGCAATTGGTCAGGCCCTATGCCTATCCTTTCACATCTAAAGGATTCTGACTATTAGATCTAAAAGTAAGCTATGTGGCATGATCCAGGGGGTCAAACTTATCCCCTGAACTTCCTATAACCATCAAAGGCTTAAATCCATAAGCTATGCTTATAAAAAGGTTTTACACTATAATCTTTGTACCTTTTATGTAATTAAAATTTGAGCTTTGCAAGTTTTGTGAACTTTCTCCCTCATTAAAAAGCAATCTCTCAATTTACTCTAAGGAATCCAAACTCGTTTTTTGAAGCTCTAGAAATGGTGAACCTAGGTGAGAATTTAAAATCCTATGGCTCCTTTACCATCTCAATAATAATAGATGACACAAATGATGAGGTGGTGGAAAAGGAGGCTCCCCCTTCGTACGATGGCAGTGACAACCTTACACAAAGGGGAAGGCAATAGCAACACAAGGAGGCTACTATTTATCAACTCAAACAAGTGAGTCAGCACACCCCTCTATGATGAGTATCCAAATGGAGATGAAGACAATACAAAGGAATCGATCATGCATGTATACAGCAAAGTCACCAACCTAAAGCTCATACCTCATGGTTAAGCTAGTAAGATCTCTGAAGTGGAGGTTACCCACTTACTTACAGTATACTTTAAAGGCTACTTACTAGGTCTATATAAGAACATACCTAACATAGAGGTTAGATTGGCTTTGAGTCATACGAACACATTTTGCCTCTACTGGGACCAGCTTAAGCGTAGAGGGCTTTGATATTCGCTGACCAACTTTCAAACAAGATTTTTCTATAACCACTGCATCTGCTTGGCATATTAGTTCCTAATGCCATCTGAATCTTAGTGGCCTTTGAAGTCATGTGCACCTAGCTCAAGGAACGAGCCACAGTGACCCTTAGTCGATTTCTTCACCCTAAGCTTCATTGCTTATGGAGTTCCCCTAGCACTTAAATTATCTAAGTTCAGTTCAATAATAAAGTATGTTGGGTTGGATTATTTGGGGTTAGGGGATCAACAAAACATAAGATATGAGGAAAAGAAATATCATTCCATGATAGTTGTAAAAATGCAATAAAGTATAGCTTAACAAAAAAAGGAGTTGCAAATTATCAGCATTCTATATCTTAGGGACTTAGGTCATATCTAAATGTTTTAACTTGTAAGCCTTATCCCCTATGTCTTCTTTCACCCTTATAGGGTCTTCCTAATTTGGTGCTAGCTTAACTTATCCTTCAGTGTTCTAGTGGCTTTAAGCTTTTAGGACACGAGGTCATCAGTAATGTGCCTAAGAATTGAGCTAATCAATAGGGCTTACCGTGAGGAAGGTGACCAGTGGGTTCTTCGAGATATCGAAAAAGAAGAAATGGGTAAGCAATCAAAGTAGCTTCCATAAGGTTGCTTGTCAAATATGATGTACCAATGAACACAACATGACTTAGGCTTTACTTGATATGATACACAAGTAAATCTTAAGGTTTATTTGCCACTAATATCGAGCTACGGACAAGATTAAATAAGAGTGGTGATAACTCTGATTTTAAACATATTTCACATGGTAATTTTATAGTATTTTCCTTACATTTTTTGTTTTCTTTAAAGAAATTGATACTTAATTAAGTAAAACTTTGATTTCAAGGTTTGAACGCGTTCTAGGATCGAAAACGAAGAAAAGGAATCAAGTTTCACTCAATTCGGAGTTCAAATGAAGAAGTTATGAAGTTTTAAAGTTACATAGTCTAGGACATGGCCATGTCCTCAGGCTATGTCCATCTAGAAAAATTTGCTAAGGTCAGAAAGTTACACGACCTGAGGACACGGCCATGTCCCAGGCCGTGTCTGGTGACGAAAACAGAATTCTCATAATACATATATAAAAGGACATATGAGGGTTTAAAGACAGAGGAGACATTGGAGAAGTGAAGAGACTTGAGGAGAAGGAGAAGAAAAAGGCAAGAGCAATACCAACTTCAAGATTGGAGAGATTGTTCATCAAAAAAAAAAAAAAGGGTTTTCATGTTTTATTTTATGTTTTTGATGAAACTTGTTTTTAGATTTATTATGACAGCTTAGAATTCGTGTATTTAGGATTATGGAACCTAGGGTTTTATGTGACTCTTGGGTTGATTTATAATTTTCAATAAAGTTTTTATCTTTTCTTGATTCAATTATGTTGTTTAATTGTTGATTGATAATTCTAGAGTATCAATCTATG
The DNA here is from genome assembly GCA_024138015.1 of Lumnitzera littorea. Classification (NCBI taxonomy): domain Eukaryota; kingdom Viridiplantae; phylum Streptophyta; class Magnoliopsida; order Myrtales; family Combretaceae; genus Lumnitzera; species Lumnitzera littorea. The sequence goes on along the minus strand of JAMXBB010000012.1, from coordinate 44,934,004 downwards.
ATATTATGCATGATGATTCAGAAATTGCATGTGTAATTAGATCTTGGCATAATTGGAGAGAATTACATGTATACTTAGAGATAAGATACGTATTTCTTTCGGAAAATTAATTATTTGTGTGGGAATTCATTATACATTAATGTAATTCTAAATTATATTACTAAATGAAGAGATTCCGGTAAATAATTTAGAATTAGGGTTAACATGCTTGAGAAAGGTATTAACTTTAATTGTGAATCCCTCCAGTTAAGAATAATAGAAATTGAATTGAATATATTTTAAGCGGTCACATGTTAAACACTAGGGGAAATAATTCCTAAATATGTTATTGCATACTTAAAGTCGTTCTTAGTTTTATTGCTTTCTAAATTGCTTAATCAAGTCTCATAATTAGTTTAGTTTGTTAATTTTAGTATTTTTAATTCATTCAACTCATCACAATTTTCTGATTAGATAATAGAGCTAAGGTTAATATTAGTATTCGAAATCTCTGAGGGATTGACTCGAACTCACATCCGCTATATTAAAACTGATAGGTACACTTGCCTGATATCAAGTGGTAAGTATGTACTTGGAGAATAGTGTCTCATAAGCACAAGAGGAATATTTATTATCAATGAGGTAAAAAGTTGATTACGACTTACAAGGACTATTTATTGTAAGTCCTTAGGGCAATAAAGGGAAATATAAAAAATTACAGAAATGGGTAAACTAAAAATAAGTAACATAATACTACCTAAAAGGGTATATATGACAATTAAAGAAAAGTAATACAGTACAATGTCAAAGTTATTGTGACTATATTGAATATAGCAAGGCACTAGAGTGCCGTTGTTGAGCTATACTAACGACTACCAAGCTGATTGGGTGAGGTAACAACTCTATAGAGTAAAAGGGGAGAGTGCGATGGTCAAGGATAGGGACCTTATCCTTGATGCTCGATAGGTCGACATTGGAGTTCTCATCATCTAATAAGCTAGCACGTATGTAATCAATATCTAAATGAGTGAATAAGCAGACGGTGCATATTCGAGCAAAGTACTCTAAGTGTTCGCCATCTGGCTCTCCTAATAGATGTGCTCGTTAAGGTCAAGCTGAGCAACCATGATTCTCCTAGCTAAGTGCTACAATCCTTGAAGTTTGGCTCTGGTAAAGGGTTTGTGGTCAATATTCCATCAGTTAGGCTTAAATACCTTATACCTAACCTTCTTATCATAATACCTTATCGCCCTATGTTGATAGACAACTACACATTAGCTAGCTATGTGTTGGACTTCTTTAATAGTATCAAGGTTGGCAAAGAGGCCACTCTAGTTAACTACTATGTCGAAACCTTAGGTCCAAATATTAGGAAGCTCAAGCTCAATAGGTAGTACGACTTTGGTGCCTAAGGCTAAGACAAAGAAGGTTTCTACATTAGCCATCTTATGAGTAGTTCAATAACCCCACAGGATAAGTGGGAGTTCATCTGCCCACTTGCCTTTGGCTCAGTTGACTCTCTTCTCGAGGCTCTTAAGGATAATCCTACAACAAAAACTAACACAAACATATAATAACAAATTCTTTATTACCTCAACTAAGTCATTGCTCTACGGAAGGAATATTGAGGTATAATGGATGTTGATGTAGTACTTTTCATATAAAGCATTGAACTCCAAGTTATCGAACTGTGGCCCATCGTTTGTGATCAATTGAGTATGGTATGCTGAATTTGGTCAGTATGGAGTTTATAATGAAAGTCTCCATGCTTTTCTTGGTGATCTTAACCACGGCTTCTACCTTTACTGACTTAGTGAAGTAGTCTACTCTGACTATGATATACTATCTCCTCCCATAGCTTTAAGGAAGGGGTCGAAGATGTCGAAGCCCTATTTTGCAAATGACCATAGGCTGGAGAGGGGTTGTAGGTTGCTACTTGGCCAAAAATGGGTGATAGGTGCTTGTTGCTAACACTGTACGCACCTTTACACAATCTGCTTGGTATCTTACTTCATTGTTAGGTAATAATATTTGAACTTTAGGACTCAGACATAAAGGGCCTAAGCTTTAACATCATTGTTGCATACTCCTACATGTAACTCTTGCAAGAGTCTCTAGCCTTTCTTTAGTCAAAGGCAATAAAGCAAGGGAAGGGTGAGGCCTTAACGGTATATGGTTTTCTCCGGTAGGGTCTAGTTGGCCACTTTGTATCATAATTTTCGAGCTTCCTTTCTATTTGCTAGTATGGTTTCGTCCTTTAAAAACTAGATGATTGGGTCCATTTAGCATGGTTTGGAAGAATCGGTGTGCAGTACTAAAGTTTGTTGAGGTGATTGGTCCATGCTCTCCTCTAGTAGGCATTCAACAACAATCTTCTTATTCTTGTCCATAAGCTATAGAATGCTTGTGGACGCATATCTAGACCATTTCAAAGTTCTTAAGCTGGAGGATTCCAATTATGGTCCACGAAGTGAACTTCGTAGCTAAGGATCTGATTAGCTCTAGATACTTGATCATCCTTTCCCCCTTTACTTCACACTCACCCTTAACTTGTTGTACGATAAGCATTAAGTTTGAGAAGATGTCTAATTTCTTACCTTCGACTACCTTTGTTAGCTTCAATCTTGTAGTTAAGGCTTCACATTTCGCCTCATTATTATTGGCATCAAAACCAAACTTCAAAGTGTAGCATATTACTACACCATGGAGGCCTCTAAGTAACAGCCCTACTCCACATCCTTCATGGGTAGATGATCCATTAACATGTAATGTCCACGTTAGCTTATGACATTGCTCTTTCATTGGCTCGTCTTTAGTGTACTTAACCATAAAATCTGCTAGTACTTGTGCTTTATGTATTTCTTAGGGTTATATTGGATTCCATACACACTTAGCTTAAGTATGTACTTCATCATCTTCCTCAAGACATTTGGCTTCTAGAGTATGGAGGCATGAGTTGACCAGTCAGGACAATGATTTGATGTGCCTTGAAGTACAATCGAAGCCTCCTATCCAAGATTACAATCATTAGAGCAAACTTCTCCACCTTAAAATACTAGAGCTCTACCCCTTATTATATATAGCTGACATAATAAAATGGTTTATGTTCCTATCCTTTAACTCGAACTAAGATTAAAAGAGGGCTTGATCACTCATGGCCAAATATCAAAATGAATCTTCACTAGGTAAAGGCTTTAAGAGCATTGATGGAGAGACAAGGAACCCCTTTCATTGCTTGAATGCTTCTTCATAGACTAAGGTCCACTCGAACCTATGGAGTTTCTTCAAAATCTTGAAAATTTTGGCCCATTTGTTAGTGCTCTAAGACATGAAATGGCCAAGTGTAGCAACTTGTCTTGTCAACTTCTGGACTTTAGTAATGGTCGTAACTTTCTTGTAGTTTGCCTCAATGCCCTACTATATTATCATGTAACTGAGGAAATTGTCGAACATCGCCCCAAAAATACACTTTTGTGGGTTTAGCTTCATTACATGCCTCTTCATCTTATTAAAGGCCTCTTTTAAGTCTCAAAGGTGATCCTTAGGCTTTTTACTCTTGATGATCATATCGTCTATGTAGACCTCTATATTTTGCTTGAGTTGAGCCCTGTCATGTTTAAGTTAGAAGGGCATTACCTTATAATAATAAGTGCTAAAGTTCATGACAAAGGATGTGTACATCTCATCCTTCGGCGGCATCATAATATGGTTATAACTATAGAAAGCATCCATGAAACTCAAGAGTGCATGTCCCAAGATTGAATTGACTAATTGGTTAATCCTTAAGAGGGGGAACTAATCCTTCAAGTATGTTTTGTTGAGGTTTACACCATTCGCCACTTCCTATTAGCCTTCTTAACTAAGACTACATTAGCCAACTAAGTTGAGTAATTCTCTTCCTCGATGAACCTTGCTTTTAGTGACTTTTGTACCTCTCCTTCAATAGCCACTTGCTTCTTAAGGGAAAATTCCTACTTCTTTTGTTTGATTGGCTTAGCCTTCAAGATCAATTTTAAGCTCATACCCTACAATGCTTAGGTCTATGCTCGACATATCAGATGGTGTCCATGTTAACCTATTCACATTAGCTCGAAGGAGATTAATGAGTGCTTGCTTCAAGTCGTCCTAGTAGATCTTTGCTGATTTAGGTAATCTATATGGCATCATTGCTAAGCTAGATTTATTTTGTTCCTTCGGCCAATCTTAACCTTTTCTTACCCAATTTCTACTATGGATCTCAAGGGACAAGACACTATTACCTTTCGATGCCTTAGTATAAAGCTTTGGTGATAAGCTTTAGTTTCCTTGACATATTTTGACTCCTATATGGATTGGGAACTTGGCCTTCAAGTGTAAGGATGATGTAATCATTTCAAAAGCATTCCTACTTAGCCACTTAAAGATCCCATTGAAGGGGGACCTATAGCCTACCATCACAAATTTTGCTAGGCAGGTAGCCACTTTCTTGTCATCATTAAGTTCCACATCTAGTGTAATTATGCCTTTAAGGCAAACAACCTAATTGTTGAACTTAATCAGGTCATGATAGTAGAGCTTCATCTAGGTCGCGAGTTTTCTCTCATCTGTTATAGGTATTGCTTGAAGATGATGTTCGTTGAGCTGAAGATGTTTACCATCATCTTTTGGACTTCAAATCTGGCAATGCGGATGGCAATTATTGGGATATTCTAATGCTAGGTTTTAATCCTCTATAGGTATTTGTCAATGAAGAAGATAAAGGTTTTGACCTTTAGCCTCTTTCTTCTCACCTCATATACTTGTTGGTCGCTCGTTGTGGTCCTCGAGCTTGAGGAGTTTAATCAACACCCAAAGCATGGGCCTCTCATAATAATGTTAATGATGCCATTAGGGGCCCTATTACGATGTTGGTCGTTATAACCTTCATTATCTTAGTGATCTTCCTTAATTCTTCTCCTTTAGGAGGGTCTTTCAACTTGGTTCATAGAATTGATGATATACTCATATAGGAATCTACACTGGATAGCATGTTTTAGCATATTTTTCAATTAATAACACTCGTCAATATTATGTCCACTATCCCGATGGAAATTGCAATACTTATCATTATCATGAGTTTAGACCTGGTCTTCATTCTCCAAGGCTTTAGCAAAAACCTAAGGTTATGGACCTCTATGAAAATGTCCCTGTTTAACTTCACATTGGGCATAAATATTGTCTTCTTGATTTATGTACCTCTAGGCCTTACTCTAAAACTTGGCCGAGGTAGTTGGCTTACACTTTGATAGGGATTTAAAAAATTCACCATTAGGATCCACTCCTATGGTGGTTATATGTACTGCAATGCCTTCATTTAATTATATTATCTTTATTATTGCCTTATTAAATTGATCTATGAATTACCGGAGGGACTCGCCATTCCTTTGTTAAATGAGATGAAGGGAGGAGTTATCCTTTAGCGTAGGTTTACTCACTTGGAAGTAGAGGATTTAGTAAGCTTATTAAAGTTAGAGATCGTTTTATTCATAAGTGGTGGAACCATGTATGTACAGCCTTCTAGAGGGTGCTCGAGAAGGCCTTACATCTTATCCTATCATTAAGGCCATATAAGTCCATCAAAGTTTGGAAGTGTATCGGGTGATCTTTTAAGTTAGTAGTCCCATCGAATGTTTCAAATGTTAGGAGCTTTTGTTTAATTAGGAGCACCTACTCTTGAATCTTTTAGGATAATGGAGTTCTATTGCTAGCGCTTGAAGCCACAACCTTTGTCTTTCCACTTTCATAGGTGTCAGACATCCTTTTGGCAACTAGTTTTTCTAATTGGTTGTAACTGATACCTTCAATCGATTCATTTACCTAAGGAGTCTTTCCCTTCTCCCAAGGTTGTTGTTTGTAAATAGGGATTTTTGCCTTCCGACTCCTATCATGGCTATCAACAGATCAACTATGTCTACTCACAACATGTGCGAGGATCTTCTCCCATTTAAAGTGGTGCTTTTGTCGGCTGGGAGCTTGGTGATTAGATATAGACCCCAAGAGTGAGAACTATTAGAGTCGTTACTACTTCCCTAGAAGTAGGGGATCTTTAGCATTGGAACCTACGTCCTTCGTACAATTGCACCCTGAATGCTTCATTTTGCTCCTTAATTAGCTCATTTTGTTCAATCACTTAAGTGTTTAAGGTTCAAAGTTTGTCGTTTTAAGCTATCGACTTGTTCACCAACTTCACCATCTAGGCGAGTTAAGGATTCTCTGTAGGGTTACCTTGATCACCTCCACCTGTCACCATGACAGCATCCTTATTGTTGCCTTGAACTTTCTTATCTCTAGCATTTGCTTCCGTTGTCGGTGTTAGCTACTTAACTTCTAACGGCTTCAACTGCTTTGGTGGTCGTCAGGTAGACTGATTCTTATTTTTTAGAACTTGTGGTTCTTGCCATCTTTGCTCTTAAAGTTTCGAATCAAGATGCAGAAAACCATCAATCTTAAATGAAACAAGTTCCTACAGACAGTGTTAAGTGTTGTCATTTAAATTTAGTTGATAGAGATTCTTCACTTTGTGCCTTGTAATTAGGCCAATATTTGCAACAAAAGAATATGGTTAGTAAGCATCGAAAGGTTGTCTGGTGTAGCCATTCTAATGTTTAAGTTAGTAACTATAGGATTTAAAGAGTAAGGAAGCAAGAGGGTTTGTATGTATATGCATAAAGTGTCTTACTTAAGGGATTTGATCCCTATTTATAAGCTTTGAGGAGGGAATTTGGCTAGATTTGTATCTTACTCTGTTAGGCAACTATATCTTTTAAATAAATACGACCCTATATTCTTAGAAGTGACATGACACCTTAATTATTACTATGGAGTATGAATGCTACAATGTTATTTAATGTTTGACTTTCTTGGATGGACTATCGATGTTCAAGGACCCTAATAACATAGATACCATGGGCTATGTCCATAGAAAGGAGACTAAGGTCTTGGCCTTACCCATGCTAGGTTGGTTAAGTAAGTAAGCTCGATCATGCATTAGACAAGTCCTTTAGGGTTAGGATGTGGACTGAGATGGACCAACTATGGATCAAGGTAAGTTGGCCTATAGCCCTCAAAGGTTAAAATGGGTCTTGGAAGCCTGTAATCTAAAATTGCCCATCAACACAATTCATTGTGCTCTTCGCAAAAAACTACTAGTAAGGTTCCTATATGGTAGTAGTGAAAATCATAATCTCATAGCAAATTAAAGAGGTATTATAAGCATATGAGAATTTTCATTTACTATGCGATGAGTTTATATATACCTAAGGTAGTGTTTAATTACTAAAACCGGATAAAATAAGGAAAATTGGACAATACACTATAATGAGTATATGATAGTACAACCTTATTATATCATGTTTGATGTGTGTAGTATTTGATGCATAATTTTGTGATTGAAAACTTGAAAGAAATTAAAAAATTTAATTATTCATAATATAAATTACAATAAAGTTTAATATTATGATTTGAGAATTCAATGTAGGGTTATTTTTGGAATTTTAAAGGTATATTTATTTTGTAGATTTTTATACTATCAGATATATGAAATAGATTTTTATACTATCAAATATATGATATAAAACTTTGAGCAGTTGTCCAATATTGTAGGACTTCTTTTAAATTGCCCAATATTCTAGGACTTCTTTTATCCAATATAGTTAATTATGCACACCAAATAGAAGACAAAATGTTTTATTTGATTTGGTAACATAAAATTACAGCAACCTTCATGTGGCCTATCAATTTAGACATGATTCTAGGGTCATTGTGCCTTATCTTGCAGATTGAGAGTAAATTATATGACACCTCGGACATGTGGGTTTATATGACGTAAAGTACTAAAGTACCACAATAATGTGTAGCTAGGGCCTAGGAACATCAATTCTAAAACAAATAAGAGTTGGGATGTTGAAAATTACAACAAACAAATGAATAAAAAATTAACTTCGGTAAAGCACGACAAGTGATTTTAAGGAAATTACAAATAAGAATACAAGGGCAAGATATGATATTATAGAGGATAAAAGGATTTGGGAATGTTATCTAACTTAGATCCAAGGAGACTTGAGGAGCACAATAGTTAGAGGGAGTTGTCAAAGCTAAGAATGTTCAAATTTACACCAAGTATTTTGAAGGAAGTGGGATATTTGATTAATGTTATGAAATCATTTGATTGCTATAATTTCATGATATTAAACTAAAGGAAGCAAGATCTTTGATTAATGTTATACATCGCTTAGTTGATATAATTTCATGAATTAAGCTAGACAAAACATTTTGTTCTCTATTTGATTTGTACAATTAGCTATAATACTAGATAAAAGAGATTCTAAAATATTGGATTAGAGCTCAAAAATTTGTACCATATATTTTTATGGTTCAAAAATCTATTTTATATAGTAAAAAATAAAAATAACTTTAAAATTAAAAAAAAAAAACCTTACACCAAATTTTCAAATCACAATATAAAATTTTATTTATAATTTATATTATGAATAACTAATTTCTTTAATTCTTTTTAGTTATTCAATTACAAAAATTTGTGTCTAGTGTTATGCATAGCAAATATAGTATAATAGGGTTATACTCTCTTGTACTCCTTATATTATACTGTTCAGTTGTAGCAATCAAATACTACCTAAAGATGTAGTAGAAATCAGAATATACAAAAGGTGTCTAATGTCATAGGACTATTGATAAAACTCAAGAAGAGTTTGTATTAGATTATGAGTGCTTAAAGGCTAGTAATTAGCTTTGCCTTTCTAATGTAAATTAAGTATTTTGCACTTGGTGCAAAGTACCAAAATCATAAGTATTGATTTTTGTATCAATCTTCTACAATTACAAATTTGTTATGTAAATACTAATTTTCCATTAGAGTTTCTTTACAAGAAACAATTTCTCATTCAACAATATTATCTTAATTTAAAGTAACAATACTATAAACCCATATTAAAATCGAAATCACTATTTTTGTACTTTAGTGTTATTAAATTGGATAAATTTTAGTTGAACAATTTAAAATTTGAATTAATAATGAGATTATTTGAAAATACTATTTTAGCAAATTAGCTATTCAACAATAATGTTAGATGTCCTATTAGTATGATGCTGATCTTTTCATGGTTATAAATATATTAAATATTATTTACATGAAACAAAAGTATAGCATTACAAATAGCAATATAAACCAACTTTAAAGGGCATCTTGCATGCTAGAAAAATTTCTTATGGTTGAAAAAACTAAATATGCATTTCTTCAAAACAACTTTATGTTAAGAATACCTCTATGTTTAACCTATGAAAAAATAATAAATGTCCTAATATTTGCTTAAGACAAGCTTGAAGACTTGATTCAACCTATAAATCTTTTAAGGGTCATAATAGTATATCTTATGTGTCTTGAGATAAATACAATGGGAGGATATATGAGTATAAAATGGGATGTATGTTTTGAACACTATATTATGTAAAGTTCATTCATTTCATTAACATTGCATTCCTATTTCATAGGAATTGAATAGATAAGTATAAGAAATTACTTGGATTAAATCTGACTATGGATAAATTCAAATGACTAAAATAACCCCCTTTTTAAATAGAAGCTATAGAACTTTTGCTACCTTCCTTACACCCGACCACCACCATGCCTACAATCTTACTAGTTAAAATCCATTAAACAAGGCATTGCAATACTAGCTTACTAGATCAAGAACCATATGATTATTCATGGTTTGTGGTTAAGGTCACTAATAGCTTCAGATAGCATTTGGTGCTATAGTTATGAAGTAAGAGTAAAGATTCTAGAAGAATCATTAAAGCCATCTCCAATAGGAGTGCCTTAGCGCAACTTTTGAGAGATAAGAACTACACGTGGAGTTCCTTACAGTTGTAAGGAATTCCTTAGTCAAGAAATGATGTCACATTTATCCAATTTTTCTTTAATTATATATAGATGAAAATGTAATTTTGTATAATTTATATGCTAAACATATAATATAAAAAAAGGGAAAGTATAAAAAAATTCCTAACATTTCACGTTTTTACAAATTGATCATTAATTTTTTATTTAATCTTTTATTTAATCTATTTTAGTCTTTAACTTTTTTAAGTCATATCAAATAAGTTCTTTTATTAAATTATGTTAAAATTTCCATTACTGTAAATACATATTAGCATATAATCGGTTTACGTAAGTACAAAAAAGTCCATAAAAAGTTCATAATATTTATCTATATATATGAATTAATTTTTAATATTTTAATTTAGTCTATTTTAGTCCTCAATGTATTTATACATAATGGAAGAACTAATAAAGGGATTTTTTTTTTTAAATTTGTTAAAATGTTGAAGACTAAAATGAATTAAATGGAAAGTCAAGAATTGATTTGTAAAAATATGAAATATTATGGACTTTAATAGATTTTCTTGTACTCCCCCCCCCCCCCCCCCCCC